>JAHZUS010000252.1:0-117601 GCA_020496755.1 Channa maculata | reverse complement strand
CCCCCAAATTTATGACAGTAGATTTAACAAATTGTGTCAAAGGGCCCAGGTCTACAAGAGGGGGCCCACTGCTGGTGCTTGGACCAAAGACAATAACCTCTATCTTTTTTTCATTAAAATGGAGGAAATTAAGAGCCATCCAGCTCCTAATTCCTCAAGACACTCCATCATTGAGCTTATGGAATAGCTATCCCTATGTCTCTGTGGCACATACTGTATATCTGGGTGTCATCTGCATAACCATAGTGGAAAGGACAATTATGTTTTCTAAGAATGGAGCCAAGAGGGAGCAGATAGACTGGAAAAAAGCAGAGCCCCAAGAATTGAGCCCTGTGGAACCGCATATAAGAGAGAAACAGAAGAGGACTGGACATTATCAATTTATACGCAAAAAGTATGAACTAAACCACTCCAGAGCAGTGCCACGGATGCCTATCCATTACTGGATGTCATTAAAAACCCTCAGCAGTGCTGATTCAGTGCTGTGAAGCGATTTAAAGACCTAGCTCAGCCCTTTTTCCACGTTATTGTTGTTTCTGGACCAGTTGTTTTCCAAAGTAATGTTCTTGGGCCACCTGAGTAGCTGCTTCTTCAGGGTCCAAGACCTTCTGCTTAGCAGGACATTCTACTTAATCTGTACTCAGGAAGTCCAATTGAATACACCTAGGATTGCTGTCTTGGATGTCACCTTGGGTAACAGTTTTCCGCTGACTCTGCCATTGTCATGTGATCAACCTTACACATTATTCCTCTTGGAGAAATGTGAGTTATGTAGTTGTGATGTCTGCATGACCACCTCCTTCCCGATTCAGTCACAGATGCTCATTCCCAGTGCGCTATTTCTGAAATTTCTCATACCCTGTTGGGATTTACCTGCCCTCTAGCTGCCCTCAATGAGTTTAACCTCCTTCAGAGGCCACCTGACCCAGTTGCCTGCCTACTCAGCTGTACTCATTCAAATTACAGAGGCTATGTTTCAGATGTTCAGCAGAATTGTTTGTTGCTTTACTGTGAACCATCCTGCCTGCCTGTCTTTGATCCATAATATTGATTGACATTTTTGGCTTTTGGATTTATTTGCCTCATCCGACTGCCTACCTGTCTCCATGTGACTGTTGGTACTGCAGCAGCGGCTCAATTGTTAAAGTGGCTGCCTATCGGTTCGTGTCTCAGGCACGCCTTGAGTCCCCCTGGCCACGTGTTAAAATCACTGAACTCCCCCAAACAGCCCAAGCCCAGACACTGAGGTTGCACAAGCCAGCACACATCTAACAGCTGGTCCCAAGCCAGGTAAAATTAGGGAGGTGACACCTGTGAAAGCTAGACCTCGATGCTGAAGACCATACTGGTTAACACTAGCCATTATAAACTCTCTGCCCGCTTTATAAGATACACCTGTACAATCTAATGCAACCCAACAGCAGCTCAGCTACGACTTCTACCTTTTCATTGTTATAATTTCTAAGTGATAACTCTACACTTTGCTTATTATTGAGGTCACAGTCAGTAGTGGAATTGTACTGGAGTAAATTATATTAGGAGATGGTTCTAATGTTTCCGCCCCTAAATTATTTTAAATAGGGTTTCCAAAACATTATAACAATCTTTTACTATAATACACTCCAGTATAACTCCACCACCCACTATGAACTTAATAATAAACAGAGATTAGAATTATAACCCTTCAGACAGTTCCAACTTAAAAACTGAGAAATTATAACATTGTAAAAGTAGAATTCATGGCAGAGCTGCTGTATTGGATTGCGTTAAATTTTACAAGTGTACCTAATAAAGTGATCAGTGAGTGCATATTAGACATTGTGAGTTCTGCTGTTCAGTTACTTATTAATGTACCTGGAAGCGGTTATTATCTCATGTCAGCCCACTGTAAGAGTTCTAGTAGTTTCAGTGTGTTGCTGCAGCGTTGTTTTTTTCTAAAACAGAAAAATTATACCATATTTTCAGCATGTATTTGTGGTATGTTTTAAAATGCAGGTTTAAGTGCATTTTAGTGCACAATTGAATATCAATGAAAATAAAGTTTATTTAAATTATTTTTTTTAAAAATGTAAAAAATTTAATGATTCCTGACACGAACATAAAATTATGATTGTAATACATTTTTCTTTCCATATAAGCAAAATACACTTACCCCTACCCCCCTAAAAAGAACAGGAATAAATTTTTAGCAACACAAACAATTCACAATTTAAAAAAATATAAATAACAAAACAACAAAAAATGAGTTTCCTAACCAGTTGTGTATATACTAAATTTTGGCAAACATTATCATTCCCAGTCAGTGTGTCCAGCTCAGATCTGTAGTGCTGTCTGCAGTCGTTTCTTGGGGTTTGACATGTCAATAATAGTCACATACTAAACATTTTTCAATTTCTTCCTCAAATGCAGAATAGAATGTCAGGAGTTGTTGGGTTGTTACTGTAGCATAAATTATTTCAGTGTTTGTACTTATGTGTTTTCCAACATATTTGAAGTCAACATTAGCCTTCTAGCTAACATAAGTTTACCACTGAGACACTGTCCCCACCCTCTCACACACTTGCACTGCCTCTACTCTAAGAGCTCCATCTATGGGCATTACTGGGGCTGGAGGACCACTGGCATCCACCAACACGCCAACCGATGGAAGGGACTCTGGAGGGGAAAGTCCTCCAGCCTAAAAGTGCCCCCTGTATCCAACTCCCCAATTCCCTTGATTGCCATTTCTCTGAGGCATATAGTCACGTTATTGGGATATTTAAAAATTGGTCTGTTTTTGGACTATGGCTTCGACCCAGAGGTTTAGCTACTCTTTCAATGTAGTAAGTTCATTCTAATAGTTGTATATAAAATGTGAGACTGATCATTACACATAACATTTTGACCTCTTGGCAATGGTTTCTGTGACCTCCTCAGGGTTATTTTCAAGTTCATTACTTTTGTAGTGTCGTTTGATATATGATCAAACTGCAAGTTGTATGTGTTTGTTTGTTTGTTTGTTTGTTTGTTTGTTTTTAATGCGTAATCTTGCTCTAGACGTTTTGCAATTTAAGATTTGAAGGGATGGCTGCCAGCCAATCAGAAACAAGCGGCCTTCAAGACCAGTGGTTAGATGCAATAAACCCAAGATTGGTTTTATAGCACAAAGAAGTTAAGACGCAGTAAGAGAAAGTGAGAAGTGACACCTTTTTGAAATATTGTCAGCGGGAACAGTGTGTGTTTGTGAGTGTGTGACACACAATGATAGACGCGGGAGAGAGAGACAGTTTGACACGGCACAGAGGAGTAGGAGGATGAGAGCGAGCTGATCCTCAGTCTGTGTGTGAGGGACCCGATGAATGCAGCCCTGTCATCCAAGAATTACGTTCCTGTTCAACTAAACTGCAAACGCGATTACGTTTAACTGGAAAACACACCTTACGTTTCCCGTGAACGTGATGACAACACGTTGTTATGTAACGTAAATGTTTGAGTTGCAAATACGTTGATAGTGAACATATGACTGAAAAGTTGCCAAAAAATCCGAGCTTGCAGCAACACATCCGGTGTCGTTTTCTGCCGTAATACGCGATCCTGCAGTACAATGCCCAGTTTTGTTTGACTTCAGCTTCGTTAAAGCGTTTTATGGTTGTGATTAGGCAGGTACAGGAGCTGGTGAGGGTCAGAGGAAGGTCGAGGGCTGGTGAAATAAAGGAAAATCTAACAGTTATCCTTTATTGCTTTTAAAAAGCATCCAGAATCTCGCTGTAAGCCTAAAGTCAGCGGTTTTCTTGCCTGAGCCTGGTCAGACACGCGGCTCGGACTCAGGGGAAGAACCCGGGTCGTTGGCTTTCTAGTCCCCCCCCCAGCAACCCCCCGGTCCCTTTCGCTTAATGAAAGCATCGTTTCATTCAATCAAAAAAAAAAAAAAAAAAAAAGACGTGGTTTCGGAACGTAATAATTACGTTGCCCAAAAAAACGTAGTTGCGTTTGCAGTTTAGTTGTATGGGAGCGTAATTTTTTAGGAGACAGGGTTGATGAATGAGACCTGCGTGGACCTGCTCACACACATACACACACTTTTTCATACACTCCCGATCTCATCCGCTCTCTCTCTCTCTCTCTCTCTCTCTCTCTCTCTCTCTCTCTCTCTCTCTTGCACGGAGCGAGTAGGGGGGAACGAGAAGGGAAGAATGAGGAAGAAGTCCGCTGTGCAGCGCGCCTCGTCCCAACAAATGCGGGTTTGCTGATGAAGCGCCTCTCCGGTCAGCACATCTCACAGGACGCTCAGGTCGCGCTGCATGGAAACAAGGAGTAGGCAACAGCAGATAACAACAGCAACAAATAAAAAACTGTCTGTGCATGGGAATCTGGACTCCTCTCCCCTCCTTTTGTGCGTCTCGCTTGGTGGATACGCCGTCCTCGCTGGCGTATAAGAGCTCCCTGCGGCTACATTACCATTCCCCACTACTACCTTAACTCTATTACTACTACTCCTCTTACTCCATCTACTGCTACTATTACTAGTAGACATATAGTGCTGCTTTTACTACAGACCGGTCTTCTACGCAGTGTGGACACTCTGGATAGAAAGGTAGGCTGTTCTCGTTTCTGTGTGCGTTTTCAGCATGGATAAAGATGTTAATCATGATGAATGCTGGGGGGTCTTTGCCACTATTTCAAGTGAAATCTAGTGAAAGCAAGTGTTTTCACTAGATTCACTAGGCGAAAACACTTGCTAGGTGATGTGGATGGGTGAGGTGATGGGATGAAAACGGGACAGTGTCGCTTCGTGGATTCCCGATTGGAGACTTTAAAGCACCATACGTCGGAAGGGTTTGGATGCGATGTGGAGACGATGTTTCCTCGCATCATCCTCCCCCACCACACTTTCCACTCAGCGCTTGTCCATTGTGATTTTAGGTTTATAGAAAGGGGGGCACTGTTTAACATACACCTGGGTGCGATGGAAGGTGCGTGTTATTTGATTTGCATTATATGAGCAACCGATTTAGACTCCAGATGCCGCTTAAAAGGGGGGATGTTTTTCTATTTTTTTTTGCGCTTCACTTCCACCCTGTTTGCCCGCTCTTCTCTCCCTTCCTCGGACGTTAAGTCTGACCCTTCTCGCTTGTTTCCAAAGGAATCATGATTACTGATGCAGAGCACATTCAGATACTCGCACCTTTTGCAGGCTTCGGATGTGGAAGTTGTGTGACAAACATGCGCAGTACAGGCAAAAATGATCCCCCCCAGAGATGCTAATACTTGCTGTGGATGAATGATCCAGGCGCACAGTAGCGCATTTCTGCAGGTCTCCATCCTTTGCGCCAAACAATGCTGTTCAGGGCGATTGCGTGCCTTCAGTGGCATTAGTGCAGAACGTTTTTCTTTCTTTATCATCAAGCAGAAATGGACAAGATGGTTTTTCTTGTCTTAAAGATAGAATTTGGGGTCAGAACCTTATTTTACCCTGTAACTACTATGTCTAGCAAGTGCTATAAAGGGGAAATAGAACAGTGGTGTGTAGTCTGGCACATATAATATTAGAGGCAGAAAACAGCAGCTTTTCATTCTCCTGATGTAACACGCTTCGCCTTGTGAGAACATGAGGCAGGTACCACCAAGGCTTTTGAGGCAATTCATTTCCAGCTGACTTCAGTCAGGGCTTTATGTGCATAACAGAGAAACTGAAGCTCAACCACTGTGGATGATATGAAATATTTATTTATCACAGTGAAAAACTGCAACCCTGCCAGAAGTCTTTACTGCTTCATTTATCATTTCAAGAGCGATTTAGTTGGTCAGGCTAATTGACAAAATCATCTTGCGATATGCTGAGGCTTCAGTGTAGACATCACATCCAGCTCAGATTAGCAGTAAAGTGAATCATTTTCCAATAAAAGCTGACCCCTTTTCTGTACACTGACAGCAGATTCAGGCCACCTCTCAGTGGGTTTGCGTCAAGCTGTGATTGGGCCTGTTCTTAACCCGGTTGAGAAGATATAAGTGGTAGGTGCAGCATATCACATGATTATAGGCTACAAAGGTGTGTGATGTGAATAGTCTGTCACTATTGGAATCACTGTGAGATTCCTGCTAGACCCAATTAATTAAAAATTGTCTTAGTATTTTTATGGGTTATTGTGGATTTAATGTTTTTTTTTTTTAAAAAAAGAGTGGCCATGTTTCCATATCACTCAGATAGATACATAGATAGATACTTTCTTGATCCAGGTGGAAATTCAAGACATCCAGTAGCAGTTTCTACACTAGAACATTAAAACATACAGAAGCACCCTCGGTATGGGTAAAAATCAATAAATCGATTAACTGCAAAAAATATTCCTTATATAAAACATTAAAAATGCTGTAATACAGCTTTTAGGTGCTAGTGGAACTTGTGCATAAATTGAGTAGCGGATACTCTCTAGTATCGATTCGACTATAAATAACGGTTATTTAGATGAAACTTAATAAGTTGCTGTAATATTTTCCATAAAGCTTTTAGGTGTGGGTGAGACTTCTTGGTATTTTGAGTTAAGAAAACCTAAGTAGAGCATAAATGAAAATACCAGAAAAATAGGTTCTGACAATTTTATTTAAGTTAGCAACAAGAGAGCTGAAGCAATAAAATCAAACACATGACTACACAGTGAAAAAGACACTCTGTGTCAGTTCAACAGCAACCATGTTTAACTGTGTATGCAGGAGTAAAGTGCTTGTTTGATTCCTTCCAGATGTTTTAAACTCCTGAGACTGAGGATGTACATCACCCTGAGTCAAATGTAGCATCGACTCACCACACCCTCAAGACCAGTCAGCACTGAGGTTCCCCTGGTGATGCTGTTTGTTCAGTTTTTGATGGTCCCCATGAATGTAACACAGTGTTGTTCCCAATAAAACACACAAAACACTTATTGTACATTTGTGGTTACAATTTTGATGAAGAACAAAGGTTAGGTCATCAAACTTTAACAAGGGTTCAGTCCTTTATTCTTCCTTCATTAATATAAATTTTAAAAAGTGATTAGCTACAGATTGAAAAAACAGAAATTCAACTGGCTGCCTCAACAAAGTTTTTATTGAAATGTTTTTCTTAATAAAAATACTCATTAATTCAATGGCCTCACCTTCTGAGTTTGGTCTGCACCCATCCAGCTCTCAATCTTTTTTGTTCATCTAAAAGATAAGAATTTGTTACACAAGAGTAATGCAAAAGTAAATGGTTATCATCTTGTATAGTAAGGCTGTGGAGGCTGTGGTGGACTCGGATCTCTGGCTGGTGTCTGCAGGTCAGACTGTAGCTGTAGCAGGCCGGAGGCTTCTATTGCTCACACGGTCCGAGCTGTTAGCTGCTAGACTCTGTCTAATAAATACAAATGTCCTCTCCTCAGCTAACGACACTTAATAAACCAAAGCTATGCTAATGTAGCTAGCATGCCAAAGCGCTAATTGGCATTATAATGATCAAAAACTGCATAGAATTACTAGAATATTAGTACAGTAGAATTATATGTACACATGTAATTACCTTCTGCTAATTGCAGTAAGATCTTAACGAGTCTGTACGAAAGGTATGAAGGGATTTATACAGCGCTAATGGATTGTGCCGAGGGGGTCTCTGCTCTGTTTCTGACCCACCTGCAGTTTCACTCTACGGTGTCGCTGCTACAACTTGGCTAAAACTTGGATTCAATTGAGTAAATCAGTACTTACAGCTGTGAGATAGTGTATAATTCGTTGAAGTCTACTGTAAATCTGGCCTCAGCAACAAAACTGCACTGCCACAAAAACAGATTCAAACTGGTTTTCTAAGCGTGTAATTCAGAACCAAGTGATTTAAGCTCTGTTATGGCGTTTTGGAAACTCACCTTCTTCACAAACACAATTTTAACAAAGGGAAATAATGAGTTTCTATACCTTTTAATAAATATTAACCACTGGTAACTTCAATAAATAAATTTAAAAAAATAAAATAAAATACATTATTTGTTCTGTTTACTTCTTCATATTACATTCAAGCAGTATATTTTTCATTTTATTGAAAAATCTGCAGGTTTGTTCATCTAGAGGTTGAGCCATGTCAAATGGGCTTCTTCCTTCTTGGTTGGAAATGTTTCACCACTCATCTAAGTAGCTTCCTCAGTGTGAGAGAAACTTGGCTAGTTATATCCTCCAGGGTGGCCCTTTGTTTTCAGCCAAGAAGAAAGAAGTCCAGTTGACATGACCCAACCTCCAGATATTGCTGGAGTTTTTATTTTTCAGAAATTAGGTCAGCTTAAAAAGTTGTTTTCACCCAGGTCCTATGTTCCCACGCACCAAAGAGTGGTTCTGCTTCTTTCTTTAAATAGAACCCTGTTATCTACAGTTTACTGTAAACATGTTCAGCTCATAGCAAGAATACGTCAGAAAATAATTCTAATTTAACACTAGTGAAGTGAAACGTAAACACGACGTGACAGATTTAGAGACAAAGAAAGCAGTTTTGCTGCAGAAAACCGGTCCCTTGAAGTAAATGCCATTTTCCAGCTTTAGATATGACTTTTTAAATTATGGATTTTATGAAGCCGTTTTACTGGAATTTTAAATATTCATTATGAATACAGATAAATCATTTCTAAAAATAAAACCTAAAACTAGTACAGTGTAGCATAAAGGATAATGTGTGTAGTCAATGCAGCCATACTGATGAGCCATGATGATCCATCATAATTCAGTGGCAAAGAAAATGGCTACATCTTTATTGTATATGGAATGAAACCCTGACAGACAGATGTGATCAAATCTGTTCCAGTACTATTAATATCACAGTATGTAAACAGGTAATTACAATGCTAACCTTAGTAAAAGCATTGTAAACAAATGTGCCAGTCAGCTTTTATTGGCCAATACATTTGATCTGGTGCACTACAGGGTGGCAGAAATGGCAGACATGTTTACAGCACAAAACAGGGTGGCACAGGTGTAGCACTTAGTGCAATTACTGATATATGGAACCTCTGCTTACCTTTCCACTATGATAAAAAGAAAAACATGATAGGAAATACTCAAAAACCATGGCAGTAGATTATTATATAATAATTCCAGGCTACCAGCTGTCTCTGACACAGCCTCTGTATTTTACAGCCATTTTTACAGCATGCAGATTAATATAATTGATAATAACAGTAATATGGAAAATGATACATTCAACTCTTAACAGGATCTAAAGTATTTTTGCTGTGTTGTTGTAGTCTGTGTAGGCAAAGCAGGCACAGCTACACAAAACCCTTAGGCCCCAGAAATAAGATATGGATGAATCCATGCAGGGTAACATGCGTGACATTGTATGACATAGTATACAGACAGTACCAGGCTAATCAGTTTTAATTTTCTGTATATAGCAAAAGCTTGTCACAGAAGCTTTCGCAGTCTGTACAACCCATTTGACTCACTCTCTCTTTAAACTTGTTTGGATAAGAAAAAAATGTTAGATAAAAAGTATGATGAAAGCTGCAAAGACAACATGCTTTATCAGCTTATAAAGATATGGCATATGTATAAGCAAACAGAATGATCCAGGAGTAGCCAGACTCAACCCTCTTGGTCTTCTCTCTTGGTGTTGACCAAATGGAATGGAAATATATTTTTAGCTGCTAAATGCTCTATTGTCAGCTTGGCGCTAACTTGTCTGTCAGCAGTTTGGTGTATACAGTGGGTTTATCAGAGCTTTTTTCCGCTGATAACAGGTGTCTCCTGCTGCTGAAAACAGGGGTCATGACAGAGTAAACCAAAACAGGCAGTAAAACCAAAAACCATGAACTAAAAATGCTAAAATGCTCTGAGATCAGGAAACCTGCCTGCTAAAAGTAATCTTTGTGGGCTTACCACTATGAGTGATTCCTTTCACATTACAAATGGGTCATTTGACCCATTTATTAAAAAAAAGATGAGTGTAAGTTTAATCATGTTGTCAATTTATTTATCAATTTTTTTTAGGCATAGATGTAAAGATGTACATCATTGTCTAATAGACATAGTGGCAGGCAGTAGGAAATAGTCCTGTATAACACAGTGCCAGTCTGATAATTTTCCCCACACACATGTAAAAATATGTCAAGATATCGTGGCTAGAGTATTGGCTGAAAGATCTCAGTATAATTCTATTGATTGTAAATGCACATCAACAATCTTCAATTGTTTGCAGGGACTAGTGTGAATGGGTGTTCATATTTTTGTTTTACACACAAACCTACCCACATGCATCCAGTGGAACATCCCCATGGTTGTATTTAATCAGCAAAGGTGAAGGAATACATTTGTACCCCTTTGTAACTCTACCAGGCTTTATCTTTGGCTTTTCCGGGAGACTTTTCCCCATTTCCTACAGAGCACCCCTCCCCTTCAGTTTCTTCCTCTTTACATTCCATATTTTTCTTGCTCTATTTCAGTCACACTTTAAAGTTTTTTTTTATAGTCCTTCCCCACAGTGAGGAAAATGCACCTCAGACAATCACGACAGCATACTGTGGCTTTATTTTGTTTGTGTGTTCTCATGCAGTGCATGCTCATGGTTAGCATCTACATCCCTTTAAATAACTTTACCACTACATCACTTGTAATGATACGAATGCTTGTACACGATTCAGGATCCATCAACATCAACGGCTTAGACAGAAAGAGAATTCATGTCTTTTGCACTCACCTTTCTCTTCCACTTTCTCTCTTCTCTGTCTGTTGGTCTAATCAGCTGCCGTCCTGTCACCTTTAGGGGCTGTCTTCAGTGGTTCCTGAGGAATGGCAGTATTTGGGCAGACATGGAACAGCTTGCCTCAGTGCAGAACATGGTTTTAGCTTTCTCAACTTTATGTATCGTGCTTAAAATTTTTTCCTCTAGGGAGTACAGTTCACCAGTATGTTAGTGTGTGTGTGTGTGTGTGTGTTTGTGTTTGTGTCTGTGCGTACTTGTGGGACTCCTGTTGTGTGGATATAGATCAGCTTATGAAGTCACATGGTTGGAAAAAAGCAAGTCTCTACCACATTAAAAATACATTATAATAATACAATAATCCAAGGGTGAAGACCACCTAGTTTAAGGTTATTGTAAAATTAGGCTTCCAACAAGCCATTTAACTTAAATAACACTATAGGTACATTTTCCCTACCCTCTTAAACAACCCATAATAAATAGCATCTCTATAGCAGTTATATCTTATAACAGCACCCGTATGGCAAATGCTATGGCAGTTCTTTGTCATCATGGACTGGAGCCTATCCCATCTGTCATAGGGCGAGGGGCGGGGTACGGCCTGAGCAGGTCACCTTTCTGTCTCAGGACCCGGTTACAATAATAAATGTGCAATTAATATTGTGGAACAGTAACCAAAAAACGATATTTCCTGTGTTTCTCCCTTGTTTGTGTCAGTTGCCACAGTTGCTAGAGGTTTCCTACAGCTGGATGACACAGGTCAAAACAATATCCATCTGCTACCGTGGAACCTCCCATAGGTGTTAAATTGAGTTGAAATCTGATGACTTCAAAGGCCACGTAGGCTTCACATCATTTTCATGGTTATCAAACCATTAAGAGACTCTTCATGCCCTATAGATGAGAGCCTTTTCATCCTGTATGTGACCAATCTCAACACTACAGAAATATCTTGCCATCAGATAAAGGTGATCACTCACTGTATTGGTAGGCAGTGACCCCTAAGGGGACAATGGGAACCATCACTGTAGTGGTCAAGCATTCAAGGCCTGTAGCTTTCTCTTGCTGTTTGCCACACATGCACGCACCCACATGTGGAGAAAAGGGAGCGAATGATGACTCATCTAAACATTTTGTTTTCCACATCTCTTTTTTGCACCACCAGATTCTCTTAAGTGGATTCATCTTGATAGCAAGGGGCTTTATAAATTCCCCTACTATGATATTTGTATGAAATTGGTGATAAACTTATCTTCTTGAAGACCAAATTTTACTTATTGCATGTACACAAACAATGATATACATGTTAGAGTAAGAGATATTTACATATGTATTTCTGGTATACTTGAACAATAGATGTACATGTCCACAAGGGGGAAGTGTCATGTTTAGCAACCCATTATTCACTAACGAATTAGAATAAAACAGAAAGCAGAAAGTAAAGTTGAAAACAAATTACTACCCAAAATAACTGAATGGAAAGGAGAAGAATATGGTCGAGGTGAGTTATATTTTTCTAACCTCCTCTGCTAGCCGCTCCTCTACCTGCTCCGACTTTCTTTCTGTTTCTTCCTTTCATTTGATGTTTTCCTTTCCTTTTCTATTCCACTTCCTGACTTTATTACAAAAAAGAGTCAGCTCAGGTATGCACAGCACATTGTTGAGATTTAGGGTGTTTGCATGTCGAGGACTCTGCAATTAGTGATTACCCATAAAATCCTTGTCTTTATAGGTCCGTGTAGATGTTTACATGTATCGACAGAGAAGCATCATATTGCCCTGACACAGCCTCGATCACCTCCTGCATTCTCAGTCAAATGGGGGACGTCTATGGCTCAGTTGATAGAGCATTCTTCCACAAACTTCAGGGTCAGTGGTTCCTGGGCACATGTAGTGCAAGTAGTAGTGTCTTGAATGTAGCAGCTGCCCACAACAATTTCCCAATGGGAATCAATAAAGTATACCTTTAAATCAAAATTTAAAAAAAATTTCTTCAGATTTTACCATGATTAATCATTATTAGTCAGAGTTGTGACTTTACAAATAGCTAGGGGAACAGAAGAGGTCACATTGTAGGTGTGTATACAGTGCATCCAGAAAGTATTCCCAGTGCTTACCTTTTTCCACATTTTGTTATGTTACTGCCTCATTCCAAAATGGATCAAATTCATAATTTTCCTCAAAATTCTACAAATAACAATGTGAAAGAAGTTTGTTCATATCTTTGCAAATGTATTAAAAATCAACTGCTATCATGTTATTAATGCTGTTTGTGCCAAGGGTTTCCACTATTTTCCATGCACTAAGCTTTCTTCAGCATGCTCGTTTTTGGTCCTCTCTGTTGTCATTAAAAATTCTCTGTTGTTACCATAATGGTTCTCCTGGTGGGAAAATGATGCGATGAATCCCCAAAAAGAAACTCAAATGACCTCTCTAAATCCCCTGTCCTGTACAGTGTTACCAGAGTGACAGTCCTTAGCTCCGATTAGCTAAAGCCTCTGTTACTTTATCATTTGTTTGGATATTGGCTCACGTTGAGTACCACACTGTAGTGAGGAAGTCTAGTGGGCTATTCCTGATGTCTCCACAGGAGCACCTAGATGTTTTGCTCTGAGGTGATACATCTAAAATGAACCACTTTGGTAATAATTGAATACAGTTTTGCAAAATGTGCCATTCGGTAGATTTTAAAGCAGGATTTTCCATCTAAAAGGGTCTTTTTCCTCTACATCTTAGTGCGTCAGATTTACTAACCTCATTTGTAACATGTTAAATTGTTCACATTATTTACACACATTAATGCATGTCAGACCTAAAGAAAAGTGGGGTTTCCTTTTTTTCTCTAGCTATTGCACATGCATGGCCATTAAATGTGCACTGTCACCTACATTTTCTCATGTCTGTCCTTTGATCTAGTAAATGCAGATTTCACTTTAGTCACAATTACTATTGTAACACTTGCTATTTGAGCAGTCTTCTAACTATCACATGCTTCTCTTGGTTTTAATAACCTACTAGCACAGACAATATAGAGACTCCTTTTTTAAAGGAGCACTGACTCCATGTTTGAGTTAAGGTTAGAGTAAGTGTTATGCAGGTAATGATTTTGGTTAAAGTGAATGTCCAGTGGAAATGGAATTAAACATAAGCCTGTGTGTGTGAGTGTGCATGTTTCAGATTTTTGTCTAAGCTAAGCTTGTGTGGCTCATCTATATTCCTCTTGAAGTGGTGCCAAAGTTTGAAGTCATAACATTTATATATTCTGAAACCTGATACTTAATTTACAAAATCCTAAATAGCTATTCCAAAGCAACTAAGCCTCTCTAGTGTTAACAACAGGCATACAAACATGCAACCTCGAGTTTGGTGCTGGTATCAGCTGGTGTATCAGTTTTACCTTCATCAATTAGCTTATAATGATTCTAATGCAGAGTAAAGATTGTCAGATGTTGTTGCAGGATATATTCTGTTGTACAAACAAATGTACCTATAAACAGTACTGGTTAAGTCATATTAAGTGTAATCGTCAGATAGCGTGTAAAAGACTATGTATACCATATATTAAGACTATAAAAGCAAGGTGTATCAAAGATTTGTATTTGTAAGGAAGACTTTTAAGCAAGCCAGCCGAGAAACCGAGCAAGGAACTGCGATTAGAGCGCTGACTCTGGGCTAGTAAATTAGCTGTGTTTTGTATTAGGGTCTGTGCCACTAGTAAAATAGTGTTACACACATGAGAACCATTAATTGTTTTATGGTGCAAACATTTGCATCCTTTTAGTTTGAAATGGCAAAAAGAGTAAAAAAAATATTTATTTTTCCGTCAACCAATTATTTAATGCACCATTAGATTGTTCAAATTTTCTTTTGTCAGACATTAAAGTTATTGTAGGTTAGTTTTTGCAAATTTATCAAGGGGAGTATAACATTTTCCACTAATACAGTTTTCATTAATATTTTACTCTAACTTTTTAGAAGCTCCTTGGTCATTTTTGTTCTTACAGTATGATGATGAAGGAACTTTTGTACTATCTCATTATGCAATAAATATTACAGTATGTAATTTTTTTTTGTTTTGCTATTTCAAATAAGATAATGCAAGAAAGAGGGAAATGTGACTGAATGTTTGCCACTTTACTAATTAATTACTAAAATCCTTTTTCATTTAGACCAGCAGTCTTGGAAATTCATTCCAATTCAACACAATGAATGCCACTGAATCGCAGGTGGATAAACCAGTAACCAGATCAAAACACAATCACGACCTTTGTGTAATTTTTTTTCTGTTAGCTGCTGTATGGATGAGCTGACACAACAAAAGAACCTAAAGCAGACAGTAACCTGCCTGTTTTCCCCACATGCTGTGAAGCTATTAAAGTCCAATTGCTACCATGTCTTCCTTTAATGGCTGTCTCCGTGTATACGGTTTTCTCTTCAGCATTAAGTCAGGTGGTGAGGTCATGAGCAGGGTGGGCCACAGCAAGGATGACTACCAATAGCTAATTTAGAGGATATTAAGCAGTTTTTATGAAGACATTGCCCTGGGAATGACACAGTTCAATATATTTCCGTATATTAATACATTTCTGATTAACATATCCTTCTTTGGTCATATTTACTGCTTTAGCAGGTTTACTTGGCAAGTCCCACTTTGAGAATTACTCTTTGGTCTTTAGCCGTCAGCCTGTTGGATAAAAATACATCTTTAAGTGAAAACAAACAAATCCCAAAGCCACCTGAATTGTTGATGACTTGGAAATGTCACACAAAGCTTTATGTGACCACACAAGAAGACCAGAGAAGCTGCTGGCTAGCATTACACAGAAGGCAAATGTTTGGCTATGGGGGGTTGTCAGTGAATTGAAGTTTAATTAAGTAAAATGGTTTTGTTTAGAATACATTTTCATAACATCTGAGCAAAAAGCTCTTCCACCGCAGCTGAGCTCATTACACATCACATCCAGAACACTTGTCACACTTGGGTTATTTAACCCAGTGTCACCATTGGTGGGCTGTTTGTATTTAGCAGTGGCTGGTCTAAGCTGCAAGTAGCTTTCAACATTAGGCAAGACACCGAAACACACTTTGTACTCTATTTATCGTATAATATCTTGAATGAACATTCACATGTTGATTACATCCTAGTGGAAATTAGTTCTGTATTGTTCATTTAGTGATAAATAGTGTCAGGGCCACAATGTTTTTGGCCTGGCTGCATGTCATGTTAGAGAAAATGTTAATAATATTGTTAGGGGATTTACAGCTTCATCTATAATTAGTGTTGTGGTAGGATACAAATCACGAAGCACTGATGTTACTATTGATGTCTGGTAAATTGTGCTGTGACTGCATGTACTGTAGGAGTGAGGACAATTAATTATTGGGAAATGGATGTTGGTGTACAGGATGTGGAAGAACCTTGTTTGAGGCATGTTCTGAGCTGATCTTTGTTCTGGGTCTCGGTTCTTGTTATTGATCTCTGATTAAAGGGATTTGGGCTTTTTTTAAAAGTTCTTTAAAGTCATCAATGCTTATTTCTGGTTAATTATCTACTAGTGCTGGGTGGTACATCGACTTTTTAACTTATATTGATATAATTTCAATGGAGAAATAGTATGAGAAAGTACTGTTTATATCAGCATAGTTTAATGGGTTCCATAGCCCTGTTTCATCTCTCCTCACAATCTCCGCTACATGATATGATTATATCAACTTGATGGGATTTGTGGTTGATAAATTTCCATGGCTTGGCTAACAGAGCTCCTATTTATAGGTTTGATATAAATGCTGATATCAGGGAGAAATGATGATGATAATGAGCCGTTGTCCACCAATCCCAGGGTTGTTGGTTTGACTCCCGAATCCTCTTGTTGTGTTTATGTTTCATAGCAGCTCCCCAGTCGGTGTGTGTGTGTGTGTGTGTGTGTGTGTGTATGATTCTGAGTGCAAACAGCTGAATGAAAAGTATTGTAGATGGCTTTGGGTACGGATAAATGTACATTAATAAGCCCTTTCTACCATAGTACATACGAAAACCACAGGCTGTCCCCCTTTCTGTCCACTGCTCACAGGCATATCTGCTTCATAGAGAATACATGGGAATACACATCCAAAATATGCTTTGTTGTTCTGTTGCAGCACATTTCCTTTTATCCCCTAAAACCTCAGGAGAGAATATGTGTGCATGTTTTCAAAGATTATACAAAAAAATAGAACCACCCACATCCCCTCCAGTGCATTTTGGGATTTTTTATTCTGTACATAACTTTAATGTTCAGCATTGAATGGGAATTCCCTCAGTTATGTTGATCCCATATGAAGCACAACACGGCCACTGGTTTCAGGCAGGGGTCCTCTGGCTACTACACCAGGCAACTGTGTATCCAAAAATGTTTTACATAATAATAATTTGCAACAACAAATACATGTTTTGACATACTACATAAATGCTGTTCAGATAATGTTTTCTATTAACATAATGTGGAAAATATTCTTAATGAACATATCTGTCTTGTAATTGTGCCTAGAAAAGAATAGTATAAATACAGGTTAATATCATGATTATTACTCTGCCTGAATGCAAATACATGCTCACGCTTTCATACTCGCAGAAAAGGGTTCTAATTACATGAAAGTGTCTGCACTGTGCATAGTCTAGAGTCATAATCATAAACATTATGTTCAGACAGATTATTCTCCCCATGTTAATGATACAACACTCAACACTGCAATTATGTTCTTAAATGTGAAAACTGCATCACAGTGTGATAACTGAGTATGTGTAGATTTACATGAACACATTTCTTTCATAGGATTTATTGTGTTTTAAGTTTCTTTGTGAGAAAACTACACCTGTGTGCAAAAATTAGTTTTTGGAATTGTTTGAAATCACAAACTGAAAAACTAAATGGCGAAAGTGAAAATACTTGTACTGTATCACAAGCCTAAGTTTTGTGTAATCAGAAAAATTAAAACATCAACTGAAATGTACAATATAATCTAACATAATTGTTAAAATAATCTAACATAAATGTTATAATATAATAAGATCTAATCTATTGCAGTGTGGACACAACAAAAACAACGCTGTAATGTGATATGGCATAATTGGAATGAATACTTCAGAGATCTATAATATTCAAATAATTTTTCCAAGAATCAAAACATGAAGAGATAAATAAATATTTGGGGTACTTATTTACTAATTGTGTACTTCTACACGTTTCAGTAGCTTTTCTTATTTTACCTACCTGCTTCAGAAATACTATGTGGAATAATAAACAACAAAACTAAACTAAAAATATATAAATAAAAATGTGACCACCTGAAGGCAATGCTGTAGGTTCCAGTAACCTAATTTACAAGTCAATATCATTGACAGAATTCAAGCTGTTTTTTTCGGGAAAAATCACTCCCGGGTTACATGATGCACAGCAGAGTAATATTGCTACAGGAATGTAGTGGGACATTTTCCGAAGATGCTCCTTGGAAACATATGGTGTTGATCTCAGGAGATGGTGTGGATTTTTTGAACCTGCTGCCTCTAAGCAGCTGAGTAAATATCTCACCTAAAACAAGTGTTTTTGTTATGTTTATGATGTTGTCTTTTTAAGGGCCTTGAAACCTCCTCAAGTTAGCTGGGCTGTTGATTTTTATAATCTTTGTAAAACACTGAGTGCTGTTTGGTGAGCAGCGTCGGTGCTCACAAGTCTCCATGGATGACGTAAGAGTGTCAGCTGTGTTGACTCCAGGAAGTTAAATATATAAACCACATTTACACACACTCTTGCCTACTAAAGTTGTTATAAAACCAAGTTTCTAGTGAGTTGGGAGTTGCTAACACTGTAGTGCTTGATAGTTTCTACCCTTCGTTAATATTAAGCATTAACAGTATGAAAAAATTTCTCAATTCTTATGTACAGTTAAACCTAAACTTTGGCCAAATATGTGATATCCTAAATCTTCACCAGGTCTTTGATGATCTAATCAAAATTTTGTCCTTTGTCCTTTCCTCTCTTTAAAGGATTGAGATCCTGATCAGTCGTCACCTCACAGGTCTAGTCTGGACATCACCATGGGCCGCTGGGAACCCTCCACCCTCCTATCCCCCGCCGTCAGGCTAGTTGCCATCACGGTGATTCTTCTCCTCAATCTCCAGCCGTCATTGGCTGGTGCCCCTCCTGAGCCGAACTTAGGAGGTTCCGTTTCTGCAGTTTCCACCAATAAAACTGAATGCAGCAAGGCTGAGCCGTGCTCACAGGGTGTTATCCTACCTATTTGGGAGCCCCAAAACCCATCATTTGGTGACAAGGTTGCTCGGGCAACAGTTTACTTTGTGGCCCTGGTCTACATGTTCTTGGGTGTATCAATCATCGCCGACCGTTTCATGGCATCAATAGAGGTGATCACATCACAGGAAAAGGAAATCACCATCAAGAAACCCAATGGGGAAACCACCACCACTACTGTTCGGATCTGGAACGAGACGGTCTCCAATCTCACCCTCATGGCTCTGGGCTCTTCGGCTCCTGAGATTCTGCTGTCTGTCATAGAAGTTGTGGGTCATGGGTTTCATGCTGGTACACTGGGCCCCTCCACCATTGTGGGCTCTGCGGCATTCAACATGTTTGTCATTATCGGAATTTGTGTATATGTCGTGCCTGACGGCGAAACGAGGAAGGTCAAACACCTTCGCGTCTTTTTTGTCACAGCTACCTGGAGTATCTTCGCCTACATTTGGCTCTACCTGATCCTGTCCGTGATCTCACCTGGGGTTGTGCAGGTGTGGGAGGGGCTGCTCACATTCCTTTTTTTCCCTATCTGTGTGGTCTTCGCCTGGGTGGCCGACCGTCGCCTGCTGTTCTACAAATATGTGTACAAGCGCTACCGCACTGGCAAGCAACGTGGCATGATCATTGAGACTGAGGGTGATCGTCCACTTCCTTCCAAGGTATACTTAACATTATCACTTCTGCTACTTACAGTTTTACTTCTACAGCAAGGTCATTTGCTAAAATCTAGGAATGCAATAGCATCACAAGAAGAAATCAGATGAAGCAGGAAACATTCTCTAATTGAAAAATCTGACAGTATTTAAACAAATCAGCAACTTCTACTTTTTTATTTTTTACATTTCTATTGCCTTTTTGTTCCATGAAACATTTTGACTTTTTATTTGAAGAACAGATTTTTCCTTGCAATACTAAAAAGTTCCTTAAAAAAATACAAATTGATACATTAGTTGTCATCCCCACAAATCACTCCATCATGATTAAAATAATTATAAAATTATATCTGCTTATCAGACTTCAAAATTCCTTTGGCAATGTTCTACACATGGAAACTGTCTTTACCAAAGGCAGATCAGTTAGAGAACGGCCGACCAGTAAAAACTTATTAGGCTGTCTTCGTCTAAGCATGTGGTGAAAACAACAAAGGAGCATGTAAGGCGTGCTGAATGGAATTCTGCCAAGGTAAACTAATACTATAAAAGCAAAGCTAGTCCAATCAAACAGGCAAAGACTTTTTAGGTATATCAATTTTTAATATCCTGTTTTTACTACTATCTGATGCTGTGTGTATTATCCTGTGCAGTGCGTTATATCTAATTATATTCTCAGTATTCTGGTGCAGAGTACATTTATTCACCACTCAGTTAATTTTGAATTTCTGTCTCCTCATCCAAAGTTGAAAATTACTCATAAGCATTGCTTTGAGATTCTTGAGGAGTGCTCCATTAGCACATGAACAGCACTTTCATTTCATTTGCTCGGAATCGAACTCAGCAGCATCCTTGAGGGGAAACCTAACAATTTACTTAAGAGTATTTATTTGCACACATAATACAGCATCATAAAAAGCAGAAAAACTAAATTAAATAGAACAAATGTGACAAGAAGCTGCAAGCTTATACCATGCACCTCCCTCTCCAGGGTACATATAAAATTTTACCCAACAAAATACAAAACTTTGAAAAAAGAAATTGATTGGAAGTTTATAACTATGTTTATAACTAAAAAGACAATAATAATCAAGGTGTGCCAAAATAACAAACAACATGGGCTAGTAGGTAAACATTTTAAACTAACAAGAAAGAAGTCCAGGTGACATCATAAATTCAATCTGATGACAATGTATTTTAAAACTGTCTAAAGATAGTGAGGCATCTATCAGTGTTTACTCTGGTGTCATATCTGTCCACCACCATATCTGAGGGAATACTGGTAATGACTGGTTTAATGTAAGGGAAGATAAGTTTGATGTGCCTGTTTACTAATCTAGTGTTATGTAAATAAACCCGATAATGAGGTTTTAGAAATGACATTAAAAGAAAATGCACATAATTTTGACATTTAGTGTATAAACAAAAAATTACATTACAGTAGATGCTGAAAGAATATTGGGTCTTTGAAAAACTGAGAGGACTCTTTGGAGTATGAAAAAAAGGCTAGTCTTACAAATCTTTTTTTGCTGTACATGAAGTCTTCGGTAATTAGATGGTTATGTGTTAGTCCAACCACTAGTACCATAAATGCACTAAAAAAAGAGAAAAATAAATCAGTAATAAACATCTTATATTAATCACGCTACTCAGTTTGCTGGTTATTCTAGATGTTTAAAAATTGTTATAAAAAAAGTGAAAATGCCAAGACGACATTGAAAATATCGTCTTGACATAGAGCTCAAAAGCATTTCTTTAATCTAACTTGATAAGAGAAAAGAGCAAGAACAGAACTTAGCTTTTGCTATAACAAACCCAGTACAAACCAACATATTGTTAACTTAGCAGGTAGATAGCTGCCTTTTTTACACGGCTGTTATCGACCTGTTTGAGGCCATTCTCTCTACTCATCAAATTCTCAGTCAGACTCTCTGACAGCACCACATCATAAAAGATATTGCTCCAATTGATCAAAAATATTATACTGATTAAGCTGTTTTCTTTTCTGTTATAAGGTTGACATTGAGATGGATGGGAAGATGCTAAACTCACATGGCGTTGACTTCCTGGATGGTCCACTGGGTTTGGATATAGATGAGAAGGATCTGGATGAGGAGGAGACCCGTAGAGATATGGCAAAGATCCTAAAGGAACTCAAACAGAAACACCCTGACAAGGAGGTGGGTAGCCAATTCAAAAGGATCTCACATAAAGTCCAATAGCAATTTGAACACACTGTCAATGCTGCTGTATAAAGGAATTGGTATTTTTTGATCTCCTATTTGTAAGGGAAATTAAATGGAAAAATAAGCAGCAACAGATAAGGAACTTTCTATTTGCTTCCAATAACACAGTGATTATGGTGATGAATGCAGCTAAGGCCTCATCACAACCTTTCTAATTTTATAATAGTAAATATGGGGGAAAAAGAAAACTGCAAAAGGAACTAACTTGATATACAAATGAAATGATAAACATTCTGACAGTTCATTCCTGCAGCTGAGTGATAACAAATTAGAAATGCTTTTTATGAGTTACATGCACAGTACAGTTACAGTATGAGACATATGCATGTTTCCAATCAGATTTCTAACATGGTATGGAGACACTAGAGAACTGGATACATACTCGAGAATGCTGATCCACACTGCTTGTCTTTATGCTTTTTCTTTCCAGATGGAACAACTCATTGAACTTGCCAACTACCAAGTCCTGAGCCAGCAGCAGAAGAGCCGTGCTTTCTATCGATGCCAGGCCACCCGACTGATGACAGGTGCCGGCAACATCTTGAAGAAACATGCAGCCGATCAGGCACGAAAGGCAGTCAGCATGCACGAGGTTCGCTCTGACGCTGGTGAGAACGACCCCATCTCCAAGGTCTTTTTTGAGCCTGGTTCTTACCAGTGCCTTGAGAACTGTGGCACAGTGGCAGTGAACGTAGTGCGGCGTGGTGGCGACATCAGCAAAACCGTTTCAGTTGAGTACCGGACAGAAGACGGCACTGCCAATGCTGGCTCAGACTATGAGTTCACGATAGTTTCTACCCTTCGTTAATATTAAGCATTAACAGTATGAAAAATTTCTCAATTCTTATGTACAGTTAAACCTAAACTTTGGCCAAATATGTGATATCCTAAATCTTCACCAGGTCTTTGATGATCTAATCAAAATTTTGTCCTTTGTCCTTTCCTCTCTTTAAAGGATTGAGATCCTGATCAGTCGTCACCTCACAGGTCTAGTCTGGACATCACCATGGGCCGCTGGGAACCCTCCACCCTCCTATCCCCCGCCGTCAGGCTAGTTGCCATCACGGTGATTCTTCTCCTCAATCTCCAGCCGTCATTGGCTGGTGCCCCTCCTGAGCCGAACTTAGGAGGTTCCGTTTCTGCAGTTTCCACCAATAAAACTGAATGCAGCAAGGCTGAGCCGTGCTCACAGGGTGTTATCCTACCTATTTGGGAGCCCCAAAACCCATCATTTGGTGACAAGGTTGCTCGGGCAACAGTTTACTTTGTGGCCCTGGTCTACATGTTCTTGGGTGTATCAATCATCGCCGACCGTTTCATGGCATCAATAGAGGTGATCACATCACAGGAAAGAAATCACCATCAAGAAACCCAATGGGGAAACCACCACCACTACTGTTCGGATCTGGAACGAGACGGTCTCCAATCTCACCCTCATGGCTCTGGGCTCTTCGGCTCCTGAGATTCTGCTGTCTGTCATAGAAGTTGTGGGTCATGGGTTTCATGCTGGTACACTGGGCCCCTCCACCATTGTGGGCTCTGCGGCATTCAACATGTTTGTCATTATCGGAATTTGTGTATATGTCGTGCCTGGGCGAAACGAGGAAGGTCAAACACCTTCGCGTCTTTTTGTCACAGCTACCTGGAGTATCTTCGCCTACATTTGGCTCTACCTGATCCTGTCCGTGATCTCACCTGGGGTTGTGCAGGTGTGGGAGGGGCTGCTCACATTCCTTTTTTTCCCTATCTGTGTGGTCTTCGCCTGGGTGGCCGACCGTCGCCTGCTGTTCTACAAATATGTGTACAAGCGCTACCGCACTGGCAAGCAACGTGGCATGATCATTGAGACTGAGGGTGATCGTCCACTTCCTTCCAAGGTATACTTAACATTATCACTTCTGCTACTTACAGTTTTACTTCTACAGCAAGGTCATTTGCTAAAATCTAGGAATGCAATAGCATCACAAGAAGAAATCAGATGAAGCAGGAAACATTCTCTAATTGAAAAATCTGACAGTATTTAAACAAATCAGCAACTTCTACTTTTTTAATTTTTGTACATTTCTATTGCCTTTTGTTCCATGAAACATTTTGACTTTTTATTTGAAGAACAGATTTTTCCTTGCAATACTAAAAGTTCCTTAAAAAATACAAATTGATACATTAGTTGTCATCCCCACAAATCACTCCATCATGATTAAAATAATTATAAAATTATATCTGCTTATCAGACTTCAAAATTCCTTTGGCAATGTTCTACACATGGAAACTGTCTTTACCAAAGGCAGATCAGTTAGAGAACGCCGACCAGTAAAAACTTATTAGGCTGTCTTCGTCTAAGCATGTGGTGAAAACAACAAAGGAGCATGTAAGGCGTGCTGAATGGAATTCTGCCAAGGTAAACTAATACTATAAAAGCAAAGCTAGTCCAATCAAACAGGCAAAGACTTTTTAGGTATATCAATTTTTAATATCCTGTTTTTACTACTATCTGATGCTGTGTGTATTATCCTGTGCAGTGCGTTATATCTAATTATATTCTCAGTATTCTGGTGCAGAGTACATTTATTCACCACTCAGTTAATTTTGAATTTCTGTCTCCTCATCCAAAGTTGAAAATTACTCATAAGCATTGCTTTGAGATTCTTGAGGAGTGCTCCATTAGCACATGAACAGCACTTTCATTTCATTTGCTCGAATCGAACTCAGCAGCATCCTTGAGGGAAACCTAACAATTTACTTAAGAGTATTTATTTGCACACATAATACAGCATCATAAAAAGCAGAAAAACTAAATTAAATAGAACAAATGTGACAAGAAGCTGCAAGCTTATACCATGCACCTCCCTCTCCAGGGTACATATAAAATTTTACCCAACAAAATACAAAACTTTGAAAAAAGAAATTGATTGGAAGTTTATAACTATGTTTATAACTAAAAAGACAATAATAATCAAGGTGTGCCAAAATAACAAACAACATGGGCTAGTAGGTAAACATTTTAAACTAACAAGAAAGAAGTCCAGGTGACATCATAAATTCAATCTGATGACAATGTATTTTAAAACTGTCTAAAGATAGTGAGGCATCTATCAGTGTTTACTCTGGTGTCATATCTGTCCACCACCATATCTGAGGGAATACTGGTAATGACTGGTTTAATGTAAGGGAAGATAAGTTTGATGTGCCTGTTTACTAATCTAGTGTTATGTAAATAAACCCGATAATGAGGTTTTAGAAATGACATTAAAAGAAAATGCACATAATTTTGACATTTAGTGTATAAACAAAAAATTACATTACAGTAGATGCTGAAAGAATATTGGGTCTTTGAAAAACTGAGAGGACTCTTTGGAGTATGAAAAAAAGGCTAGTCTTACAAATCTTTTTTTGCTGTACATGAAGTCTTCGGTAATTAGATGGTTATGTGTTAGTCCAACCACTAGTACCATAAATGCACTAAAAAAAGAGAAAAATAAATCAGTAATAAACATCTTATATTAATCACGCTACTCAGTTTGCTGGTTATTCTAGATGTTTAAAAATTGTTATAAAAAGTGAAAATGCCAAGACGACATTGAAAATATCGTCTTGACATAGAGCTCAAAAGCATTTCTTTAATCTAACTTGATAAGAGAAAAGAGCAAGAACAGAACTTAGCTTTTGCTATAACAAACCCAGTACAAACCAACATATTGTTAACTTAGCAGGTAGATAGCTGCCTTTTTTACACGGCTGTTATCGACCTGTTTGAGGCCATTCTCTCTACTCATCAAATTCTCAGTCAGACTCTCTGACAGCACCACATCATAAAAGATATTGCTCCAATTGATCAAAAATATTATACTGATTAAGCTGTTTTCTTTTCTGTTATAAGGTTGACATTGAGATGGATGGGAAGATGCTAAACTCACATGGCGTTGACTTCCTGGATGGTCCACTGGGTTTGGATATAGATGAGAAGGATCTGGATGAGGAGGAGACCCGTAGAGATATGGCAAAGATCCTAAAGGAACTCAAACAGAAACACCCTGACAAGGAGGTGGGTAGCCAATTCAAAAGGATCTCACATAAAGTCCAATAGCAATTTGAACACACTGTCAATGCTGCTGTATAAAGGAATTGGTATTTTTTGATCTCCTATTTGTAAGGGAAATTAAATGGAAAAATAAGCAGCAACAGATAAGGAACTTTCTATTTGCTTCCAATAACACAGTGATTATGGTGATGAATGCAGCTAAGGCCTCATCAC
Organism: Channa maculata; assembly: GCA_020496755.1. Classification (NCBI taxonomy): domain Eukaryota; kingdom Metazoa; phylum Chordata; class Actinopteri; order Anabantiformes; family Channidae; genus Channa; species Channa maculata. The sequence goes on along the minus strand of JAHZUS010000252.1, from coordinate 91,493 downwards.
AACCTTTCTAATTTTATAATAGTAAATATGGGGGAAAAAGAAAACTGCAAAAGGAACTAACTTGATATACAAATGAAATGATAAACATTCTGACAGTTCATTCCTGCAGCTGAGTGATAACAAATTAGAAATGCTTTTTATGAGTTACATGCACAGTACAGTTACAGTATGAGACATATGCATGTTTCCAATCAGATTTCTAACATGGTATGGAGACACTAGAGAACTGGATACATACTCGAGAATGCTGATCCACACTGCTTGTCTTTATGCTTTTTCTTTCCAGATGGAACAACTCATTGAACTTGCCAACTACCAAGTCCTGAGCCAGCAGCAGAAGAGCCGTGCTTTCTATCGATGCCAGGCCACCCGACTGATGACAGGTGCCGGCAACATCTTGAAGAAACATGCAGCCGATCAGGCACGAAAGGCAGTCAGCATGCACGAGGTTCGCTCTGACGCTGGTGAGAACGACCCCATCTCCAAGGTCTTTTTTGAGCCTGGTTCTTACCAGTGCCTTGAGAACTGTGGCACAGTGGCAGTGAACGTAGTGCGGCGTGGTGGCGACATCAGCAAAACCGTTTCAGTTGAGTACCGGACAGAAGACGGCACTGCCAATGCTGGCTCAGACTATGAGTTCACAGAGGGTGTGGTGGTGTTCAAGCCTGGCGAGACACTGAAGGAGATCCGTGTAGGCATCATTGACGATGACATCTTTGAGGAGGATGAAAACTTCTTGATTCATCTATCCAGTGTCAAGGTGTTGCCATCAGAAGGAGAGGAGCCGGAGGAAGGCGAGTCAGCTAATCACGTGGACTCAGTGGCTTGTCTCGGCATTCCTCTACAGCAACTGTTACCATCTTTGATGACGACCATGCCGGTATCTTTACATTTGAGGAACCTGTTTTCCATGTGAGCGAGAGCATTGGCACCATGGAGGTGAAAGTGCTGAGAACGTCGGGGGCTCGCGGTGTGGTCATGCTGCCATACAAGACGGTGGAGGGAACAGCACGGGGTGGCGGAGAGGACTTTGAAGACACCCATGGCATCCTGGAATTTCAGAATGACGAGATCTTGTAAGTAATTTGGAACAAGCCACCTTTTAAATTATATCATTCTGATTTGTATGTGTGTCAGTGTGCAGTCCCAAATGATGTGAGAAAATGAGGGTGTGCGTGAGATGTGGTGGTCACGATGACTGGTAAGGCGGACTGCTCATTAGGGACTTGACAACGTTTTTCCCCATCCCTCTCATGCTTTTTACTTTGCCTCTATTTTCCACTTTGACACATTCATTCACTACTTTTGTTTGTTCGTCACTCTTGGCTTTGGATTGTGCTTCTGTGGGTTTTATTGATTTGTACAGGCTTCAATGCTATACAGTCAACACAAAGGGTTTAGCTTGTTCTAGGAGTTCTAGGAACCAAGAAGAGCAACTGGGTTATGTCTTCCAAAGCTGATGGCTTAAATGTTAAATACATAGATATGCCCAGACATGAAATTTTGTGAAAGTGTTGATGATTCTTTAAATAAGGCACTTTATGGAGAACAAAGAGGAGCTGCTTATTGGAAAAAGTGCAAGAACTCAAGCAGCAGGGAATCCTGGCAGTGCTATGAAGGAGTGTGTCTTTTCAGCTTAATTTGGATATACAAAAGCCTTGAAAAAAAAATCCTAGTTGCACTTTACCCCATGTAAGAACATCCCAGAGCAACCACTCATGCAGTCAGAGATCCCTGCTGTGAAATGTTGAAGCCACAGTTCCAAGCTCTTCTTAGCCAAAAAGGCCTTATTATCCGATGGTGACTCATGGTGAGGTTCATGAATGCTATGTGACCACAGTTCAGGATGCGTTTTACCACAGCAGTGAATGTGCTCACAGCCAGCTGCTGTGCCCACATATGCTGACCTACTCCATGTGTGGGGCTCACAGTAGCACCAGCTGTCAGCCAAACTTTTGCACATTGCTGACCACTTTGATGTGAAACCATGCTAAATTTTAAAGCTTTTAAATTTATGATTTTGGAAAGTGTTGTAGTGAATACGCATATACTTTTGTGACAAAAGGATTGGAATTTTCTTGCAACAATTGCTTGAATGATATCAAGTTATCAAATGGTAACTCAGTGGTTGACTCGGATGTTGACCGTACTGTGAAATAATAGGTTTCAAACACTAACATTAAATGAATGCTGGTACTGTAATTGGAATGTATTGCTGTTTGTTTGTTCCCAGTGTGTCTTTTGACAACATTCAGGAGCTAATATGAACACTAAAACAAGTTTTGCTTGCCTTAATCATTCCTCTTGTTAATACAGGGCTTAAAGACATCCCTTCAGAAGATGCTTCCTATGTCAGTGGAGGGGGGGCGAAATCTTCAAAGACAGAGGGCCTTTGCAAAAGAATATAAAGTTTATCTGAAGGCAATGAAAGGTTTAAACCTTCCAGATTAGTCACATTAAATGGATATCTTCCAAAGTTTCAGTGTTTTGGTTCAAAATACCCTCTTTTTGTTAGTTTTGGGGATGGGGATTTTGGCCGCCATCACTTCCACTGAAAGGACTTTAGGATGATATCTCTTGATGACCATTCACGCTTTTCAGTGTTAATATAGGCATCTGATTGTTCTTTTAAGACAATTAAAAATGTAAACCCATCGTTTAAAACGCCTTATGTTATTTGTTCATTCAAGCTTGTTAACAGTACACATTATGACGCAAACGGGCTTTAATTCCATTTGTACACACAAACATTAGTAGAACTTTTCATGTTTATGATTTCAGCTTGTTGTCTTCGTATTTTCTTCGCATTTTCTATGGACCTTATGACTGGTTTTGACTGGTCTTGTAGTTTTCTTGGCCACCATTACATAGATGCCTGCGTGTGAGTCTGATGTTACCATGCTTCTGATGAAATGTTTTCATTGCTGTAAGATGAAAAAATGTTTTTAAACGGTTTTGACACACTCAACAAGGTGTAGTGTTTATTGACTCTTTATTTAAAACGGTCAATAAGGTGGGCGACTGGTCTCTGTCTCCCACTCTGTCTCTCACACATATGCACACAGGGCAAGATGGGTGGGCTCACAGTGTCGCCACAAATTACTGTTTGCACTAAAACGACGGTGGCCTTTAGGCCTGTTGGTTTCATAGCTTTCGTGAGATTACAATAGATTTCACAGCTTCCAGCAGTTGGCCTTTTTAATGTTGGGGACATGCACTTATTTATGGGAGTTGTTAGAAGGTTTGGAAAACTAACACAGGATATTGTCTAAATTAAGAAGAATTATATAAACGACTGAATCACATAGACCCGTAATGGCAACATCTTGGACTCATAAGTTCTGGGACTGTATACATTTACAGTATTTTAAAGTTTAGATTTATACAAACTCAAAAGTTTCTATTATTTATTTGAACTTGTCCACCTTTGGCTGGTTTTGCACTTTAACCTTCCAAAAAGAAAGGATCCGTGTTTCCTCTTTCAAGAATTCGGCACCTTTTTTTTTCGCTATATTTTTCTGTGTCTTCAAAGATGTTTTGGGCAGGGTTGGGCACATCTGCTGTTCTGGGCTTGTTAAGATAAATTGATGCTTGGAATTTTGACTTTGACTAGATTCTGAGTTCTGTATGTTCTTAGCTGGCAGGCAAGAGTTGTTAGGTGCAGTAGTTTGTCTTGAAAACCAAGCTTGTTTGGAAATGTTAAACATGTTTTGTTTTTAATTGAAAAAAAGGTTGTAATGACATGAAGCAAAGTGTACTGATATGTGATACTGCCATGATGAATGAGTAGAAGATGCTCTCATAGTAGCAGTAGTCCTGAACTCAGTGTTTCAGTATGTGGTAGACCACATAGTTTCCATAGCTGTTAGCTCTTGCAGCCAGGACTAAGTGGGTTTTAATAAGACTTTGTCCAAATTAAATGATGGACTGTCTTTTTTCTGGTTATCATGGTTACTCTGTGATATATATATATATATATATATATATATATATATATATATATATACACACACACACACACACACACACACACCAGTGTGTGTACTCTTCTTTAGTAAGATACTCAGAGCTGGAGCGGATTAATTGAAAACTACAGTAGCAGTGCCTTTTGTGATGAGCATTTCAACCATATTGAGAGGCCATTTTGTAACCAGAATAACACAAATTTGTTTTCCACACAGTGTCAACAACTTAATCCCTGACTAACCCTGTAAATCATCTGTAGCTGGATTATTCAGTATTCTAATTAGCGATTTTTTGCGTATATAATTTTTATGTATCGTTAAATATTAAGTTAATATTTCCAAATTAGTATTTTATATTAATATGTTAATATTAATAAATTCTACATAGTTGGCTTCAGAGGCGTTACAGAAGGTACATATAAGAAGAACAATGCTGGTTTGCATTTTCTCAGCTGGGTTGTCTCACACCTTTAATGTGATGTGAGTTAAAAATAGCTGCTGCAGGGAAAACAGAGGTCATAAACTTGGTTGAGTTGTTGCACACACAGCAAATGAATATACTACATTAAGAGTGTGCAAAGAAAATAATGTTGACTGAATAAATGGCCACATGGACATAGCATTTACAGCTTAAATTAATTTGCACCACTTTTTGCATTTTATAAAAAAAATTTTCGGGGGGGGATGTATTTCCATAGAAATACACTGTGTGTGTTATAAAGAAGCCTCTGGGGTAATCACGCGTCCCTTTAGGGAATGCTGAGGACGTTTTTGCTGCAGAAAAAAGGAATCACAAAATAGCTGATCTAAATAGGATTGCCTTCAGGCTAACTCTACCCTGATTCTGTTTCTCTGATTAAGGGAAGGGAGGGAGTGATTTAGGAAGGGTACCATAAGAAAGATAAACGATTGTGGATAGAGGCTGTGATGGGAGGAGGACAGAGGAGGATGGCGAAGAGGACAGTGACAATAGGGTGAAAGAAAAGTTTTGGAAAGTTTTTTACTTTCTTGTTATCCTATTTTACTTTGACTCTTGTCCACTTACACTTTTCTGTTTCCCTGTCTGTAAGAGGCCCTGTGCAATTTGTCTCTGGAATGCTTTTTGAGGGTTTGTGTGTCCTCTAAAGATAGAAAGATGCGTGTGTGCATGTGCGCGTGTCGGAGAGAATTTGAAATATAAATCTTTTTTTTTTAACTAAACACCTGCCTTTAAAGCAAAATAAATCACACTCAGTCCTGCATGTTTGTATTTCTCTGTGTGTGCATGTGTACTGTCCACCTTCTGTTGAAATGAACAAATACATACCAAATTTTGACAACCCCACAAAACTGTATGTATTTCTTAGTACCACCACTCCTACTACAGTGTACTACACTTTCTACTTATACTGTGTCGTAATTATACCCACTTGAGCTTAAGCTACAGTAATAAAGCTATCAAAGCTTTCCACCATACAAGACTTAAGTGTTCTATTCCATTCACCTAGTAAGAAATTGTTTGAATTGGTTTGTCTGCCACAGGTAAAATACATAAACATAATCATTTAAATAAAACATAATTCTCTATCACAACAAATGTTTTATTCTTCAAAGGTAGCCTAACTTAATCCACAAGTCTACAACATATGAATTAAACAATATGGTAGAATGAATTATTGAACTATCAAACATTGCAAACTAATGAAGGATAAAACATCCACATGAGGCCAGACAGCTTCTTTGGTTAAATAGGGTCTGCAACAGGTGAAGTGCTATAGGATCTGAAGCTTAACCTAACGGCAGCAGGTGGGACCTTCATAGAGAGGCTGGATTGGGAAGTGATTTTTCTCCTAAAATTGTAGGCTGATGTTATGAGGTTATTTTAATCTAATACAGCAGCTCTGCTGGGAATTGTACATTTACTAGGTTGTAATTTCTGATTTTTGAAGTTGATGCTCTCAAAAAAGTTATAATTCTCCCATGTGTTTATTATTGAGGTCATAGTGGGCGTGGAGTGGTACTTGAGTGCGTTATATTAAGAGGTGGTTCTAATGTTTTGGCCAACCGATTTTTCATTGACTAAGGGTAGAATTGAGGGCATTCAATTCTTGCATTGCATTAGATTGTACAGGTGTATCTAATGAAGTGACCAGTGAGTGTGTGGTGGAAAGGGGAAGACTTTTTTCACCCCTCTGACACATTGGACTACGCACATGCTCAAACCAGCATTGTCATACCTGTCATACGACGAGCAGTTTTATCCAGAGCACCTTCCAGCACCCTGAGCAGCTCTATTTTTATTACAGATGGTCTTAATGGAATTGCCAGACTATTTAACACAAAATAGGTCATCAAATCAACTTCTTTCCATAGCTGTGGCATTTAAACTGGATTTTTAGATGGAGATGAGGACACCCAGGCTCAATATATCAAGTCTCATAATAGTATGTAAAACATAAACATAAATTAACCAAAACTGTATGGTACATTTGTTATACAAAAACTTGTTTATACAAGGACTTGTTTCCAGGGCAACAAGTCCTTGTTTCTCACACACTGTATATGCATGTCTTAGGACTATAAGAGTTCAGAAAATAGATCACAGAGGTGGATTCACATAAAAATACATGCTTATCCACACATGCATACTCACACAGGTTCTTGCACACTACACAGATATACACACTACTTATGAGTGTTTTCTGTAGCTTTGTTTGACATGTATGGATCACTCACACACAGACTCAAGCCATACATAAACAGGCACCCAGTGGGGGAACAAGGTACAGATGAAAATCTACTAGGCTGCCTCCTACACACACATATACACACAGAGCAGACTGCAACTTAACTCTCTAATAAGCGCCACAGATTGGCCTTTTGAGCTACATATTTACAAGTGCAGCAGTACCTTTTTTGAATCTGAGCATGCATGTTTGTATTTTAAAAAAATAAAAAGTCAGACAATGATTTGAACTTCTTTGGACTCTAAAATGCCATTTTGTTTGTTTTATGATGATCATTTTAATCAGACTCCACCTCTAAGATTCCCTAGAGTTTATAATGGTTTGAGTTGTTGGGAAAATTATTCACATTCCACTTTCAGTAGGTCACTTTTGAATTTGGGTAAAACCCAGTGTTTAGACTCTGTTTTTCATTTTTTCAATAAGGTTATTGTAAATTTAAATAAAATAATAGGAATCCACATCAGCAATGAATTTCGTACAGTCAGGGTTCAGTGCACCGACTGACCAGCTGTGACTTAAGGCTTGGGTACCCTGAAAATGAGCTACTCTAGTTTGTATGGCGTGTCAAATCAATTTTACTTAAACAGCACTTTTCAAACATAATGTTAATTAATTCACATCTGCATTGTGAAAACCAGGTAGCTCACCAACAGATTTGGACCTACTTTTCATCACATTTCTAATCTGTAGCTCTCTGTTATGGCCACTGATGATATGGGATCTGGATTGCCCTGTGGCACTTGACATCCAAATGCATCCAATTTATTCAGCATATGCCTGGAGCAGAGTTGGGTGATGGCACAGCACCTGTACACTCTCCCTACCAATGCTTTACAGTCACTGATCTCTTTCAGATTACAACGTCTACACAAGATGTAGTCTACCTGAGTGCTTCTCCCTCCGCTCTTGTCGTCACTATGTTCCTGCCTCTTCTGAAAGAAAGTGTTTACTACAATTTCCATCCTCTTTGCAAAGTCAACCATCTGACCTTCTGCGTTCTGTCCTGAACACCAAACCTGCCCATTGTCTCATCACCTCTGTTCCTTCACCTACATGCCCATTGAAATCTGCACAATGACAACTCTCTCACCTCTGGGGATGCTCTGCATCACTTCATCTAACTCACTCCAGAATTTCTCCTTCTCTTCTAACTCATCCTACCTGTGGGGCATAACCACTCACAACATTGAACATCACCCTTCAACTTCCAGCTTCAGACTCATCAACCTGTCTGATACTCTTTTCACCTCTAGAACATTCCTCACAAATCCTCTTTCAATATAACTCCTACTCCATTTCTCTTCCTATCTGACCCATGGTAAAACAACTTAAACCCTGCTCCTAAGCTTCTAGCCTTGCTACCTTTCCACCTGGTCTCCTGGACACACAGTATGTCCACCTTCCTTCTCTGCATCATGTCGATCAACTCCTAGCCTTCCTGTCATAGTACCAACATTCAAAGTCCCTACTGTCAGTCCTACATTCTTAGCTTTCCTCTTCTCTCTCTGCCTACGAACACACCTTCCTCCTCTTCTTCTTCGTCTTCGACCAACAGTAGTCCAATTTCCACCGGTACCCTGTAGGTCAACAGCACCGTGGCGTCGTTATTAACCGGGCCCCGACCGATCCGGTATGGAAGTCTTTGTCACGATTCGCATGTTTGATTTGGCATGTGTTTTACGTCGGATGCCCTTCCTGCCACAACCCTCTGCATTTATCCAGACTTGGGACTGGCACAAGAAGACACTGGCTTGTGCCCCCTTAGTTGCATATATATATATATATATATATATATATATATATATATACACACACACACACACACACACACACACACACACACACCAGTGTGTGTACTCTTCTTTAGTAAGATACTCAGAGCTGGAGCGGATTAATTGAAAACTACAGTAGCAGTGCCTTTTGTGATGAGCATTTCAACCATATTGAGAGGCCATTTTGTAACCAGAATAACACAAATTTGTTTTCCACACAGTGTCAACAACTTAATCCCTGACTAACCCTGTAAATCATCTGTAGCTGGATTATTCAGTATTCTAATTTGCGATTTTTTGCGTATATAATTTTTATGTATCGTTAAATATTAAGTTAATATTTCCAAATTAGTATTTTATATTAATATGTTAATATTAATAAATTCTACATAGTTGGCTTCAGAGGCGTTACAGAAGGTACATATAAGAAGAACAATGCTGGTTTGCATTTTCTCAGCTGGGTTGTCTCACACCTTTAATGTGATGTGAGTTAAAAATAGCTGCTGCAGGGAAAACAGAGGTCATAAACTTGGTTGAGTTGTTGCACACACAGCAAATGAATATACTACATTAAGAGTGTGCAAAGAAAATAATGTTGACTGAATAAATGGCCACATGGACATAGCATTTACAGCTTAAATTAATTTGCACCACTTTTTGCATTTTATAAAAAAAATTTTCGGGGGGGGATGTATTTCCATAGAAATACACTGTGTGTGTTATAAAGAAGCCTCTGGGGTAATCACGCGTCCCTTTAGGGAATGCTGAGGACGTTTTTGCTGCAGAAAAAAGGAATCACAAAATAGCTGATCTAAATAGGATTGCCTTCAGGCTAACTCTACCCTGATTCTGTTTCTCTGATTAAGGGAAGGGAGGGAGTGATTTAGGAAGGGTACCATAAGAAAGATAAACGATTGTGGATAGAGGCTGTGATGGGAGGAGGACAGAGGAGGATGGCGAAGAGGACAGTGACAATAGGGTGAAAGAAAAGTTTTGGAAAGTTTTTTACTTTCTTGTTATCCTATTTTACTTTGACTCTTGTCCACTTACACTTTTCTGTTTCCCTGTCTGTAAGAGGCCCTGTGCAATTTGTCTCTGGAATGCTTTTTGAGGGTTTGTGTGTCCTCTAAAGATAGAAAGATGCGTGTGTGCATGTGCGCGTGTCGGAGAGAGAATTTGAAATATAAATCTTTTTTTTTTAACTAAACACCTGCCTTTAAAGCAAAATAAATCACACTCAGTCCTGCATGTTTGTATTTCTCTGTGTGTGCATGTGTACTGTCCACCTTCTGTTGAAATGAACAAATACATACCAAATTTTGACAACCCCACAAAACTGTATGTATTTCTTAGTACCACCACTCCTACTACAGTGTACTACACTTTCTACTTATACTGTGTCGTAATTATACCCACTTGAGCTTAAGCTACAGTAATAAAGCTATCAAAGCTTTCCACCATACAAGACTTAAGTGTTCTATTCCATTCACCTAGTAAGAAATTGTTTGAATTGGTTTGTCTGCCACAGGTAAAATACATAAACATAATCATTTAAATAAAACATAATTCTCTATCACAACAAATGTTTTATTCTTCAAAGGTAGCCTAACTTAATCCACAAGTCTACAACATATGAATTAAACAATATGGTAGAATGAATTATTGAACTATCAAACATTGCAAACTAATGAAGGATAAAACATCCACATGAGGCCAGACAGCTTCTTTGGTTAAATAGGGTCTGCAACAGGTGAAGTGCTATAGGATCTGAAGCTTAACCCTAACGGCAGCAGGTGGGACCTTCATAGAGAGGCTGGATTGGGAAGTGATTTTTCTCCTAAAATTGTAGGCTGATGTTATGAGGTTATTTTAATCTAATACAGCAGCTCTGCTGGGAATTGTACATTTACTAGGTTGTAATTTCTGATTTTTGAAGTTGATGCTCTCAAAAAAGTTATAATTCTCCCATGTGTTTATTATTGAGGTCATAGTGGGCGGTGGAGTGGTACTTGAGTGCGTTATATTAAGAGGTGGTTCTAATGTTTTGGCCAACCGATTTTTCATTGACTAAGGGTAGAATTGAGGGCATTCAATTCTTGCATTGCATTAGATTGTACAGGTGTATCTAATGAAGTGACCAGTGAGTGTGTGGTGGAAAGGGGAAGACTTTTTTCACCCCTCTGACACATTGGACTACGCACATGCTCAAACCAGCATTGTCATACCTGTCATACGACGAGCAGTTTTATCCAGAGCACCTTCCAGCACCCTGAGCAGCTCTATTTTTATTACAGATGGTCTTAATGGAATTGCCAGACTATTTAACACAAAATAGGTCATCAAATCAACTTCTTTCCATAGCTGTGGCATTTAAACTGGATTTTTAGATGGAGATGAGGACACCCAGGCTCAATATATCAAGTCTCATAATAGTATGTAAAACATAAACATAAATTAACCAAAACTGTATGGTACATTTGTTATACAAAAACTTGTTTATACAAGGACTTGTTTCCAGGGCAACAAGTCCTTGTTTCTCACACACTGTATATGCATGTCTTAGGACTATAAGAGTTCAGAAAATAGATCACAGAGGTGGATTCACATAAAAATACATGCTTATCCACACATGCATACTCACACAGGTTCTTGCACACTACACAGATATACACACTACTTATGAGTGTTTTCTGTAGCTTTGTTTGACATGTATGGATCACTCACACACAGACTCAAGCCATACATAAACAGGCACCCAGTGGGGGAACAAGGTACAGATGAAAATCTACTAGGCTGCCTCCTACACACACATATACACACAGAGCAGACTGCAACTTAACTCTCTAATAAGCGCCACAGATTGGCCTTTTGAGCTACATATTTACAAGTGCAGCAGTACCTTTTTTGAATCTGAGCATGCATGTTTGTATTTTAAAAAATTAAAAAGTCAGACAATGATTTGAACTTCTTTGGACTCTAAAATGCCATTTTGTTTGTTTTATGATGATCATTTTAATCAGACTCCACCTCTAAGATTCCCTAGAGTTTATAATGGTTTGAGTTGTTGGGAAAATTATTCACATTCCACTTTCAGTAGGTCACTTTTGAATTTGGGTAAAACCCAGTGTTTAGACTCTGTTTTTCATTTTTTCAATAAGGTTATTGTAAATTTAAATAAAATAATAGGAATCCACATCAGCAATGAATTTCGTATAGTCAGGGTTCAGTGCACCGACTGACCAGCTGTGACTTAAGGCTTGGGTACCCTGAAAATGAGCTACTCTAGTTTGTATGGCGTGTCAAATCAATTTTACTTAAACAGCACTTTTCAAACATAATGTTAATTAATTCACATCTGCATTGTGAAAACCAGGTAGCTCACCAACAGATTTGGACCTACTTTTCATCACATTTCTAATCTGTAGCTCTCTGTTATGGCCACTGATGATATGGGATCTGGATTGCCCCCTGTGGCACTTGACATCCAAATGCATCCAATTTATTCAGCATATGCCTGGAGCAGAGTTGGGTGATGGCACAGCACCTGGTGGCTTTAGAACATCTGCAGCTACATTTAGTTTCACATCAGTAGCATCAGCTCTTTTCCCATTTTTGTGCACAGACTTCACAATTTTCAGAGTCTCACCAGAGGCAGAGACTATGCCCATCTGTTTGGTCTTTGTTTTAAAGAGACTATTTTTCAAACTCTTTTTTTTTTCCATTTCTTTTTAGTTAGAATGGAACAAGTGATGTTATATCTCAATTGATGAAGGATGTCCTTCTATGTGCAGGCTGGCCTTTTTTTCTCTTATTATTGGTTTAATTTTGTCTGGAAGTTGCAACATCTACTGTCAAGGATTGATTAAATCGAATGGTTTCTTCTGCTGTGGTGCTTTGACGAGCAGTACGAAGAAAAGGACCCTGTAGGTACCACAAATCTGAAAGAAAACATGTATCCGTAACTTCCCTACCACAGAAAGAAAAAGAAACAGCAAAAGTAAGCTTGACTGAGAAGTTCAAATCCTGCTCACTTTGAAAGGCGATGAATCACTGCATTAAGTTGTTGTGAATGTTGAATTTTTAGTTTTTATAAAGAAAATGTGTTTCAGTTTGTCTTCAACTGTGTGATAAATGCTTTGGAGTACACTGACACGTTCACTGAAACAGTCTTTAACAACCATACTCACAAAAAGTAAAACCACCACACAACAAATATCTGCATACTACAGTCAAATTGTCTAATCTTTTTAAGTAACAATTGTAAAAATCTGTCTGTGATAATTGTGTGGCCTATACACAATAAATCAGCAAACACACATAGACACCCTTCTGCACATGCATCCATATACACCAACATGCTTATACAAACATTCGTATCAGTGAGGCATTAGATGCTAATGAGACTTGATGAGGTCTGTAGGTCAAACGCAAACACGCATTCACACTCCATCCTTCTGTGACAGCAGTATCATTAGTAAAAAACACTGAATTAATTAGCAGAGGAAGGCAAGTGTTGTGGGAGAGCCACATTTTTTCTCTCAAGAAGGATGGATGATTTAACTTGTGAGTATGTCTCTGCATTTATGCATTGCCTGTGCACTGTCTTTAAGTTGTACTTGTTTAAGTTCATTCTCCCTGTGGTCCTAAACAGCAAAGCAAACAGTAAAATAGTATCTACTTGTGGCTTTTCAATCAGCACACACACACACACACACACACACACACACACAGACTGTACCTTATGAGGTGTGAAGGTTTTGTTCTCATGTAGAAGCAGTAACACCTCTGCTGACAGGAGAAGCACATCACTTAATATGTGTGTTTGTATTGACATTTACATGTAGTCATTTAGCAGAAGCTTTTATCCAAAGTGACTTACAAGTGAGGTGCAAGGCAGCAAAAATCTAAGTCAAGGAGAAAACTTCAAAGCAAAGTCCTATCAGAAAAAAAAAGTATTTACATTTCATCAGATGCAAGTGCAAGGGCTGATTAAAAATGAGGTGCACTGCCCTATTTTGGATTATCTGCAATGGTTTGATTGTGCATACAGGTAACCCCATTAACAGAGCGTGGCAGTAATCCAGACAAGATATGACCAACGCCCGTACAATGAGTTGGGTTGTATATTCTGTGAGGACAAGCTTTAGTTAAATAATGCTTTTTGCCACTCTGCCTGAGCTTTACAAAGTTTTTGAGTTGACATACTTAATAATTAACTGATAAAAGGATTGGTGGACTAGATGGATAAGAAGAATAACAGGTGCAGTCATGTGAAGGGAAGAGAAAGGAAGTAGGAAAGGTTGACAGGCTAATATGGTATTTTCTCACCCCACTTAGCAGGAATGTCAGGCAAATTCTTGTCAACGAGTACTTTTGTTTATTCGCTACGTACAGCACTGCTGCTCAAACAGTAGAAGATTGATTTAAGCATCATTTTAAATGGTCACCACCATAAACAAATGTGCCATTTTCACTCGTTCTGCATAATTGTTGTTGGAATATGTAATTGTGAAAATTATAGTTTTTACTACATGGGCAACCAGAAAAGAAGTGGGAGAGAGAGCATGAGACAGAAGAGAAGGGAGGGCAGGTCAGCAGATTGACAAATGAGCCCTAAGCAGCTGCCTTCACAACAGCATCACCTTGGCAACTGCTGGTACAGGGAGAAAGGCATGACAAAAGAGAGAAAGAAAGAGAGATGAAGAAAGAGACGGGATTGAGAAGGAAGGGATACAGAGTGAGAGCGTAATAAAAGACATGAGAGGAAGAACGGGGGTGGTCTGGGGTAGGAATGAATACACGGGTTGAGAGGACAGGTGGACAAAGTATATTATGTTGATATTTTCTGATTTACATCTATCAATGTGAACAAGAAGGCATGGGTCATTTTGTCTTCTTGAATTATAGATGCTTATTGCTGTTATAGAAATACTGCACATGCTGTTAAAGTGGCATTTTGTTATCTGTGAATGCACTTTGTCACAGATTGACACGACACACCATTTATTAAAGCTGTAATTTACTTTGCTATAGGACACAGGACGCTGTGCAGTTTGTCTCTTTAGTTTCGGAAGAAGAAATTTAAATTCAAAGACTTCATAGTACTACCCACAAGTATTGATTAACAGGTGATTCAGAATATAATTATTATACCAACTGTTCACAAATAAAGTGCTCTGTCATTTCACTGTGTCACAGCTGTAATTTACAACTGCTCCACTCAGCTCATTCACTGCTTGTAGAAAGCGTTATCCCGTTACACAGCCACACCCATTCTTCCACGATGGCTCAGTTTACAATCCCTCTGCAAATTTTCGGAATTGGGCCCCTCAACCGAGCATGGACTCCTGAACAAGCTGAAGGGTGATTTTATTTCTTACATCTGACTTTGTAGCTGGCAGCTGTGGCTGTTGCTCAATACAGTCTTGCAGTGTGGAAGGCGGGGCTGCTGAGGACAAAGCAGTGGGTATAAATCTCTGGCGGGTTTTCAAAGTGAGGACAAAAGGCCGATAGGGCTGTGTTTCCTCATACGAACCTACACCGCATGTCACTGCTGTTTTTGCAGACAAAGTTTTTATTGTGAAAAGCTAAAACATAGTGCTTGATCTCATATCAGAGGAAGTGAGTCTTAAAGGATTATTCCTAGAACAACTTGGCAAGTGAACTCTTGCTGTGAGGAGCGAACTTCAAGGATTGACTCTGCTTTGGTTCATGTTATGGGACCAGAATCTATGATTATCTGTCTTAAGATACAGTGCATTTACATGCCCTCAAGCAACCTGGTTACTCATGTTACATGGTGGTAGGGAATCATGTTTTCATGCTTAGTAGTAACCTGGTTACTATGTATAGATGCAAATCTTTCCTTTATCCTGCACTCATGCTTGGGAGCATGGCTCACAGATTTTACCTGTACAGTTATAGAAGACTCGGGCTCACAGCTGTTCAGCCTTAAGTGTTCCCAAATGTAGGAATCTTCTGCTGCAACATACTAAATTATCTAACTAGTAATCCAGATTCAAACCTGTGGCATCTTCCCATCTATGACACAGCTGTTTGCTATCTACAACAGAAGGGCTTTAATAAGAGCGCTGGTGTATTCCCCCGCGTGTCTGCCTGTCTTCCCTAAGTAGTTTAAATGGATGACTGTGAGCATGCTAATATTATTATGCTGATGTAAATTTTTGGCCGAGTGGGGTCTGTGATATTGGACATGGATCTCACTAGGTTATTTATCCTCTGCGTTAGGCACAGAGGCACCGCAGAGGCAGGAAGACTGCCAAATGTGTGTCTGTGTGTGTATGGGCCTGGCAGGTCAAGTGAAACTGAATAACAGTATCATTATTGTTTATGCTCTGGATTATTTCACTTGAATTTGTTATGCACTCTGTACAGAGTTCTGCTATCTGAAATCTGATACTTTGTCAGGTCCTCTAAGGCTCATGTTGAGTTTGCAAGTCTGCCTATTTTTGAGTTACGTTGTACTTGTGTTATGTGTTTTCCCATTTTATGTCTACGTAGAGTTGTCCTCTGGATAATAATTTGAACTGCCAAGGTCAGCTCAGCTTAAGGTTTGCAAGCAGTGTTTATCTGGCTGTACTCGGGAAAAACAAAGTCAAGTTTGTGATTGATTAAGAAACATTCTGGGTTATTATAAGATGTTATAGTGTCATGGGAAAAAGCATGTCTGTCGCTTTACTGAAGAACTGAAATATTGCATGAGGCATCAGGTTCAGATCTCAGTGTTGGCACTACAGCTTGGATTTAAATGGGTCGGGTCCTAAAGATGTGAGAGTGAGGATTCAGGTCTCAATTTTAGGCATGTGCAGACTATTGATGTGTTTGAGTGTTCATGCTTAAAGGTAGACCATATTTGAATCCATTACAAGTCATGCAAGTAAGCTACATCTTATGTTTCAGTTTGCCCAATAACACCTGCTCTGTATGCAGAGCACATTGGCTTTCCTGGTTTTTCTTTCTTCCTCAGCGTGCCGTTCTATTAGTGCAGTGCTGCTACGGGTAACCGCGGCAATAGCTGGTGCAATATGTGGTCCAATGCTGCCAGTTGTAGTAAAAGCTCAGACCATTTCATGCTCTGCCGGGCCTCCCTCTCTATCCCTCTCTCTCTTTTCTCTGTCACTTACTGCACTGGCAGAGACAAGAGAGGAGACAGAGAGAAATCAATGAATGTACAGAAGAAGTGCACTAATAAAGGAAAGACTATGGAGGAATGGAGGAGAGAGAGTAGAGAAACATTTGAACTAACAAGGAAAAGATACCACCCTGAGAGAGATAGGGTTGGATAAAAATATGCTTCAGATAACCCACAAAGCCTCAAGGTGCTGTTCGTTATTTTCTAAGAGCAAACATTTGGTCACACAGTTCTCCTTTCTGGCCATTCTTCTCATTCTCGCTCACTACTCTTCTCCCCATATGCCTCAACCCAAAATCTCTCCCCTGCCTATTTTTTCACACCTCACAAGTCTTTTTGGTGTAACAATAACAATGTAGAATGCATTCCTTGATGCTAAATATCTTTAGTTACCGGTCTTTCCAACACTTTAATCCAGACTTTTATTGTAACTGTTGGTCAGATTACCATGAAATGTTCCCTTCGTGGTCTATGGAAGATTAATCAAGAAGACTTTTATAATCGCTTTTGATGTAACTTCATCATCAAATCAAAGTTTGAATCTGTCCTGTACTTTGCTTTATGACTGAATACCTGCAAAACTGATGCAGTTCTTACTAGCATAATTACCATTACCTAGCATTGAACTTAAGAGCCCATTGCATGGTAAAAAGAATTGGCCTATATTGTATGGCAGAGTTAGCTGCTGTTTCTGTCTTCTTACTCTTTACCTCATTCCATTCTCTTTTAAAGAGGTGTCAGCAGCATCAGGGAATCTGCGGCAGTGTAACCACACATGATGCTAGAGTGATGGGACTTCTGTTTACCATTGTACACACTCCCTGTCTTCGTCTGTTAAGATTCTCAAGTTACCCACTTCATGGATTATCTACAAGCAGCTCTTGATTGTCTCTAGAAGTGTTTCCTTTTCCCCTTTTCCTCACCTCCTCCTTCATATACAATGTGACAATTTTCTGTTCGCAACATGTTTACATAGCAAGCACAGTTACCAACAACGCAAGATTTTCCAAAAAAGGTTGAGCCTGTGTTTGGCCTCATTGGACTAATGCTGGTACAGAGGTTTGGCAAGGGAAGGGAAAAAAGCATTTTTAAAACCCTTTGAAATTTTGTTCCCAAAAATTTTTAAAAAAAATGGTTTTTTAAAAAGTTTTTCCCTTTATTCTTTTAAAACCCCCCCTTTGGGCCTAAAAAACTTAAATTTTTTAAAAAAAGGGAATTTTTCCCCCTTTTTAAACTTTAAACCCTTTTTTTCCCTTCCCTTTTTTTGGGGAATTTTTGTTTACAAACCCGGCATTTTCAAACTCCCAAAACTTTTTAAATTTAATACCAAAGGAAAAAATTTGGTTAAATAACACCAAGTCCCCAGTTTTGCCCTTGGGTTTTCAGGTGGGAAAACCCGCCTTTAAGTTTGAAATTTACAGGAAAACTTTTCCCCTCCCCCCTTTAAAATTAACCTGTTTAAAATTTTTTTTGTTGTTTGGGGGTTTTTTTTGGAAATTGGGGACTAAAAAGGGTAAAATTTTTGAATTTTTTAAAGGGCTAGGGGGAAAATTAAAAAACCTTTTTGGGTTTTCAAAGGCCGGGCATTTAAAATTAAACTTTTAGCCCCAAAACCGGGCCCCCCTTTGGGGTTTTGGTGTTGGTTTTGGGGGTCAGTCCCGGTTTTAGGGCCTAATTAATTTTTTCCCTGGGCCTCAATGGAAACCCCTTTGGGCCATGGGAAAAACCCAAACATTTGGGGTTTGGTTTTGAGTTATTTTTAAAGCCTTTAAAAAATTTTTTGGGTTAAACTTTTTAAAATTTGGGTTTTTAATTCGTTTGTGTTTTTTTTTCTGGGTTTTTAAAGGAAAACAAATTTCATTTTTTTGGAAACTAAAAACCCATAGTTTTAAATTTTTAATTTTTGGCCCTTTTTTTTTTTTTAAATTAAATAAAACCAAATTTTAATTTTTTTACCTTTAAAAATCCCAAAAACTTTTTCAATTTTTTTAAAATAAATAATTTTAAATTTTCTTTCAACGGGTTTTTGTTTTAAATTTTATTTTTTGTTTTTTTTAACCCCAAAGGTGCCCTTAAAAAACCAACCTAAAGTTTTTTCCATGAAATTTGTTTAAATGGAAACCATTAATTTGTTGAAAAAAAGGTTTAAAACATTTCCCTTAAAACCCCTTAAATTTAAAATAATTTTATTTAAAATTTAACATTTAAATTTTTAAAAAGATTTTTATTTAAAATCATTCCTGGGGAATTTCTTGCCCCTTTTTAGCTTCTAACCCAATTTCCTTAAGGTGTTTTTAAAAAAAAAAATTTTTTCAATTTTAAAAAAAAATTATTTTTTTTTAAAAAACGTTTTCCCTCAAATTTTTCGCTTTCCCCATTTTTTTCTTTTTCCTCCCCTATTTTTTAATTTAAAAAAACAAAAATTTTTTTTAAATAAATTTTATTTACTTTTAAATTTTTTTTTTTTTTGTAACTTTTCCCCGAAAGGGAAACCCAAACAGCCCAAAAAATTTTCCTTTAAAAATGGAATTTTTTATGGAAAAAATTTTCAAAGGGAAAACCCTTTAATGCAAAATTTTAAATACCTTTTCCCCTTTTTTTAAACTTTTACAAAGGGAAATTTTTTTTGGGAAAGTGTCCCTTGTGCTTTAAAAGGGTATTTTCAACCTTCCCAAAGTAAATTTCCAAAAAATAAGACCCCAACAAGGAAACTTTTTTTTTCTTTCCCAATTTTTTTTTGTTTTTTAAAAAAGCAGTTTAAAGAACCTTTTAAAGGGAAAAGCTTTAAAAATTACCTTTCTTTGTTTTAAATTTCCTTCCCCCAATTTTCCCTTTTCCCATCCAACATTTTTAAGAAATTTAAATGGGCCCAAAACAAAGGGAAAAGCGTCCCAAAGATTAAATTTCCAAACACAGGGGTTTTGGGAATTTTTGTTTTATTTAAGTGCGCCCTTCCCCTTTCTCAAATAACGGTATTTTTGATTTATAATTTTCTGATTGTGTCGATTTTTTCTACAATTAAAGTTGAATGTTTTATTGGATTCAACATCAATTATTCATATTTTTAAAGTTTTCTATATTTCCTGTTACTTAATTAAAAACTGTTTAAAAAACCCTTGACTTAGAAACAAGGGCACCTTTTTGGTTGAATGTGGTTAGTTGACTTTTGGGAAGTTTTATTAGCATCTCATTGACTTTTACAATTTTGCAACATTTCGCAGAACTCATTGGGAGACACAAGGTGTTGGTGTTTAAATAGTTAAAGATTTTTGGCAATTGACATAATCAAGGAAATTTAAGGTAATTATCGGGTTGATGGTGTATTGAAGTGCCTCCGTCATACTTAAGGGTCCTTTCATTCCTCCTACATTTTCAGAAAGTTTGGCTTTAAAATGTTTATGGAAATTAGCAGAACTTTCTTGGTTTTGAATTACTTATAGCAATGGCCCGTGATTAAACACTAATTGGAATTGGTCTCATTAATTGGCTGGTTACCCATTCCTCTTTTTTTGGTTAAGATTTGAGAAACGCTTTCAACTTTAACCCGGGATGTTTTAGTGTTGAAAAAGTGTTTAATCAATGCACCCCTTAGCTCATTTTGTTTAACAAAGACCATTGGGAAAGGAAAAACCACACAATTTTAGAAAGGTATAACTTTTTATTAAGGTCCAGTTAAATAGGTTAAATTAAATTTGATTAAATTTAAATTTTCGTTGTTCAATCAGATCACAAAGAGGTTTCCCTTTTAACTTCGAAACTTGAAATCAAGTCCATGCGGGAATTTTTTGGCATTGTTTACTTGGGATAATTTAGTGAAACAGAAATTTAGTACCAAAATCTGATCGCAGCCCAAATGGTAGTGGTTCTTAATTTGTCTATGTTTACGTAAGCTTTCTGTTTATCTTAAAATGTGGTCAGCCAACTGGTTGCCTTAAACAAAAATTAATAAGCTATTGCTTTCACTAATTCTTGTTGTAATAATCAAACCACAGGACTTTTCTCAAAATTATCAACTTCTTTAATATTAAATGTATCAAAAAAGATCTTTTAAAACAAATATATAAATATTTCCATTGACATTCTTTTTCCTATCAATTGTTTAAGCCTCTTACTTGATTTGTCTGGTTCATTTCTAATTTACTATCTTTTGTAATTGTTCCCAGTAAATTATATTCACTTGCATTTCGTTTCAATTTTTTTTTAACCAAACTTTTCATTTACTGGAATTTTAATTAGTCCATAAATCTCCATTTAGCTTCTAAATGTCCTCAAAGGTTTTTCTTGTGCCTTAATCATCTTTAGGAATTAAGATTAGTTATTCATTAATTGCTCAATAAACCAATTTAATGAAACCAATTTAGAAGTTTTTTCCTTTTGGGCGCTAAAAATTTTTACATAAAAAGATTTACTGTCTTGTCATAACAGTGCTACTTTGCTGTACAAGTTTTATTCTCAAAAACCTGTCCCTTTAATTGACATTTTCATTTTGGTTTTTTGGTTCTGTTTGTAGCAAGCAATTTTAAAGTTTTATTGGACCAATCAAATCATTTTTATTTCCTTCTTTTGCTAAATTTTCTTCCTTTCTTAGTAATTTCCATTTCCGTCCCTCTCAAATTCTTTATAGGAATAAGCGTAATTTTCTCTAATCTAACTCTTTTAATGCCCATTTGGTTTTAAGGTCTTTGGTTTTGAAGATTAATTTAGTTTTTGAGGCAATTTTGCTTAATTTTGAAGCTGTGGTGTGTTAAGTTTCAGGTCATAATTTGCTTAGGTTCGTAAATTTTATTGTTTGTTTGAAGGTTTGACGTTATTATGTACATGATTATTAGCAAGGCAGTTGTCAGGCAATTGATCAACCGATATACATTGCAACCATTATTACAAGGCCCTTCTTGCCAAATAAGACCGTCACAATTAATTGCTATAGAAATTTCTATTTGTTTAATTTAAATTTCCCACTGGTTGAATTGTTACACACCTAGAGGGATGTTGATTTCGATTGCCATTATGCAAAATTAAGGTTAAGTGATTGTTCCAAGGATCTAACTCAAAATCGAATATAACACAAAATTGTCCATGGTTATTAAATGCCCATGAGTCCCTTCTGTTTGTCACACACCGTTTAGAATGTTTGCATCTTCCGGGTTTCATATTATCTTTTTCCCTCATCTCTTAATTCATTTATCCATCAATGTCTTTCCCTCCTTTTCAAGACAGTAATTTGGGACGGTTTACAGAAAGCATTTCTTTGTTTGGCCTTTTTATCTTTTGGCATCCTTTAGTCAATTAAGGCCCCAAATGGCCCTGGCTAATTAATGAACAATTTTGAAGGGGCAGTGGTGTCCATTTGCTGTAATTTTCACCCTTTTCACTAATTGTTCACTTTAGGCATAATCTTTTATCTTTTTATTTTTCTTCTATTTATTTCTTCATATTCTTATTTTTGCCTTCATTTCACTTTCTGCCATGAACGTTAGGGTTTTGTTTCCATAACTTCTTCATTATTCTTTTCTCTCTTTATTCTACTTTCCTACGGTTTGGGACCTCACTCTGTTTCTTCTTCCAAATCCTCTATTTAGTCTTAAACTTTATAACTTTTATTACTGTTCATGTAATTTATTTCTCCCAAGATTTTTTCTCTTTTTCCAACCTCATTTTTTAAAAATTTGATGAAGAATTGGCACACACCGGTTTCAAATCATTCTTTAAACCAACCTTAATTAGAACTTTATTATGTTTTTAAATCTTTGTAAACTTGTTAAGAAATTTATTTACAATTATTCCTTTTTTTTCGGTGTAAATTTTTCTCTGCATTGAACTTGATTACATATAAATTTTATGGTGATAGAATTACTAACCTTTGTACCCAAATTCTGACACTTTCCTCGCAATAGACCAAGGTTTGTTTTATTAGTTTGAACAGGCCAATTTGGTGCTCAATTGGGTGTCAGGGGGCTTTTCCACAAATAGATGGAACTGTTTGACCCAAACCAACACAATCCTTGTTATTTCAGTCTCATACCACTGAAATTGTCAACTTACAGGAATTATGGTTTATTTAAAAATTTCCCTTTTTAACATCGGCAAATTTTAACCATTCACCATGCAAGTTGCTCCAAGTAAAGAGAAACTGATTTCCGTCCATTTCAATTCATGCCTTTTGATCACTTTCAAACTTCAAGCATGTTCAACTAGAAGCGGATGGGCCTTAATTTATTGTTTTTTTCTTTATTTTCATTTTCAATTCCTAATTTTTGGGTCACACTTTTTGATTCACTTCAGGCGTGAGTGGTCAATGTGTCCCTTGGTTCTTCGGCCATTTAAGAAGCACTGGAAACTAGCTCTCTTCCAAAACCCAGGGCCTAATTATGCTGAGATTTGCCAATATATTACTTTTCCTTTAATTTGGAATCAAAACAAAAACCAGCAAATCAAGGGAACCAAATGTGGTGCATATGCGACATGTCAATTCCTTAATTGATTATACTACAGACAGGTCGATATAAACATCTTAATTAGAAAGTTCCATTTCTTGATTTTTGTAATAAGTTTATGTTTTTGTAAAGAATGTTTGTTTAAACAGGTCGAATAAGGGGAATTTGAGATAACAAAGAAATGTTTGGAGGGTGACACGGTTTTGTTTTGGAATTCCCAACCTTCATTAGTTTAACTTTCTTCAATTTAACCCTAAGACATCTTGGAACCCAAGGCCTATGTTTTCTTGAATTTCCTTTTAACAATTTAAAGTTATTAGGTTTCAGTAAGTGCCTAATGTTGATAAATGGGCCTAATTGTTAAATTCAGGTTGAATGGGAACATGGGGTGTTGTGTGAAGGGCTTGACTCCATTTTATCTTTGCGATGAAGGAAAAGAAACCATCCCATCAGTGGCCAACCTGGAATTGGGGCATAAAAGGGGCATGCTTCAAATGTGTTATCAACATTTGGAGCGCCTATTCAAATTACACCGGGCTCGGAAGCTACTCTTTACAAAGTTCATAGAATGCGTTTCCCTAACCTGATTTTTCCAACCTTTACTATGTTACTTCCCTATTATTTCATCAGAATTTTTCCATACCCATTTTTCTTCAACCACATTTCTTTTAAAGCTTAATCCTGCCATTCTCTTCCTTATGGGTCTCTTTTAATGGGATGGCAATTCTCAATTTTAACCCGGTACTCTTCGTGCACACTAAATGTCCAACCTTTTAAGTTAAAACATTTCTTACAATTTCCAATTTTATGAAAGCAATCCGCAGTTATACAAATTATATTCTAAATTCTTTTATACCAAAATTTTATGAAACAATTTATAATGCCAAACTCCCTTTACTTTTTCAAATCATTTCCAAACAACGTATATAAGTAATGGGTTTATAATCAGAAATTATTAACTTGCAGTCTGTTTGGAAACTTATTGCCATGTTGCCGTTTAATTCAGTTAATTTTTACTGTAAAAGGTCTTAATGCCCTTATTGTTTCATTCTAAATGGAAACAGCTGTTCAAAGGTGGTAATCGACAAAAAGCCTTATTTGTAATTTCCTTAAACCGTTTTTTGAAATATCTTTTACCCCTGAATTTTAAAATTGGTATAATTTTTAAAGAAATCTTTAAGCAAAGCTGTTTTGTATTTGGACATAGTTGTTAGTGTGTTGTTCAAAGTAAACAATACTTTTGCCTTTATTAAAAGAACAACAGCACAGTATGCAAAGCTTACTTAATTTTAAATTAATTTATAAATAGTGAAAATATTTTAAAAATGTTTAAAAATGTACGGATTTTGAAAATTTCCATGGATGCCATAGCAATACTTACAAAAACAATAATTATAGTTAACACAACCAAGAAAATTTAACCAAATTTTCTTGTTTTTCCTTTAATGAACTAATGCTTTAAAATTATAAAGTTGCAATTAAACAGGATAATTTAAAAAGTCTTAATAAATATTTCAACAAAACTTAAAAACCTTTCTGCTTGGTTTTTGATAATAGGGATAGTTGAAACTGTGTTTTAATTAAATGGCTTTAGTGATTTATGAACAGGCGTTCACACCAAAGTAACATTATTTTATGTGAAAACAAAAACAATTAAAAACCACATTTTGTAAATATTGGTTAATGTTCAACAAGAACCGAATTTCCTAAGGTGTGTGGGATTTTATAATGCACTTTACACTATTTTTTTGACCAAGTCTTTTAATTGAAAGGCAATTAAGATCTACAAACTACTAACAATTTTTGATAAATCAAGTAAAAAATGTCTTTAAGACAAATTGTTATCGGGAGGATTTGGTGGAGTAGGCAGCAGATTCTCATGTTATCAGGATAATCTGTCACGGACATTTTGTTTTAATTTTAAAAATCTAATTTCTTGGTTTCCATTTAATCCTTTATCATTTATGAAATGTTTGTTTAAATTTTGGTTAATAAGTACCCAAAGTGGAATGATTGAAAAGATTCTAAAAACTTCGGCAATTTAGTTGTTGGATTTCTACTTTAAATTTGAATGTTACCTCACAACAAACACAACACGTAACAAGAGTGTAAAAAATTAGATGCTTCTTACAACAAAGCTTGTACTTACAACATGGGGAGTTAGATTCCCATGCACAATGCTTTGACTTAAAAGTAAGGCTTGGCATTCAGCTTTCCCTGAAACGGGCCCAAATTTCCAAACCTGCTCGTGGAAAAGTTTTTCCAGCATTTGTTTTAAATCACTTTAGTTGCTTAACACACGTGTAAAAAACGTCATTATTTAAATTTTTAAGACTAACATTACACGCGCATATACACAACATTCAAGTTACATTTCAGTACAAGGCCACAAGTACACCAAAAAATTAACTGTCCCTAAAACATTCCCAAAATTTGAAAAAGAAGTATGGAAATTGCTTAATCTATTGTTTACAGAAAGTTTTTGGTTAATTTATGTTACAAAACTTTGGTTGAGAACCTCAGTTATTACAAAATTTAAGGATTTAAAACCCAAATTTTACAGGAACAGTCATCCAGCCTAATTATCCCCCAAAACATGTTTCCGGCTAAATGTTTCGTTAAAGTTTAGTGGTTTTTGGAGTGAAAATATACCCTTTCTCGAATAGTATGTCCACGCCACAGATCGCCTCAGAGACGGAGCGGTCTCCCCATTCATTTTTCCCGCCGGTTGTTCCCACTGATATTCCCAGCAGTATTCTTGTTAAAACGGGGACAGCGATCTGTTTCCCAGTGGATACCAGCCTGCTTCCGTTCTCTACTTCCACTGTCCTGGTTCAACCACGTATTAATAGCATCTACCTGCAGCGATGTCTGAGTGTGTGTATGTGTGTGTTTGGATGTGTGACTGCATTTCAGATAAAGTTGGATTGGAACTCAAGAGGTGTGAGCTAGACATTGTCATATTTATAAAAAGTTTAGTGTTGCATCTCATTAAAAGCCAAAGTTGTAATACCTGTGAAAATTAATATTAGTTAGCAGAAGTGCCATCACCAACTAACTTTTTTATGTAATTGGGGAAAAAACTGCAGTTAATTTGTCTCTTTTAGATTAGTTTAGATAGTTGGCCAACACCTGTTTTTATGCTAAAATTGCTCCAATATTATGACTTGGTTTGATAACTTAAAACCATCTTAGTAGCATTGCTAGCATTCTTCAGAGAAACCAAGAGGGTCACTGTTGGCCACAAGCTAACCACGTAATTACAGTCTGAAACACCATGTCGTCACTTTACAACCTTTTCCACAACAGCTGGTAGGGTTTCCTCAGGGAAAGAGTCTTAATGTCTGTGGTTCACAGTGTGCATGTGTGTGAGTAAGAATGGTTTTTGTTTTATTTCTAAGTGGTGTGTGTGTGTGTCTATGTGCATGTCTGATTCAATAGGGTTATCATCAACAAGGCTATCAAGCATCAGACACACACACACACATAGTTTCCTGCAGTTTCCTGCAGGCTTGAATCTGTAGTCCATATCACAAGAATGCACACAGATACACATAAACACGCACACCCTCCAGCCTCCGTAGTCTTTTATGGATTTGACCTCGAATATGCTAATTCTCACTCGGTTTTATGCACATGACTGCAAATTCATGCAAAAACACACAACTACAAAGATACTAATGGCAGATCTTAATGAGGAAAAGAAAAAGTGCTTAGCAAAAAGCTGTTCAAGTACATGGGAGTGTGTGTGGCTGTGTGTGTGTGTGTGTGTGTGTGTGTGTGTGTGTGTGTGTGTGTGTGTGTCCATGTCCATCCCCCAGAAAGATGGAGGGCTGTGGAAAAGTTTAAAAAATAATTATATGGATAGTTATTAACAGAGCAATATCTGACCTACTTAGCAGCTCCCAGGGTACACACACACGCATGCACACACACACACACACACACACACATTGACTGCAGATTAATTTCTCCTTGCTCTATTAGAAATATCTGGTCAGTGTTTAATACTTGTGGCTCTGGTACACATGAGTATGTGGTAAATGCATTTAGTCTAAAATGTCAATGACATCCAAAACCACAGAGTCTCAGACCAAACCATAAAAATTAATTTGTGTGCTAGGATTTTGTGAATCCATTGAGCAGTTTTACTAAATGAACATTTTAACAAGGAAGGTTTTACCCACATGCTGAAGATGTTGCTGACGTTTTTTACTCATTTATTCTGTGTTCATTTTGAGCAAATTGAGTTTTTGAGTTGTTTTCAGGATGCTGCTTCTCATGGATTGGCCTCAGCTGTATAGAAGCTACCAAACCTTATTTCCTATCACATATAGCTGTTTTTCATTTATTTCTCTCTCCTCTGGCTATTGCTTTCTCTCTCTGCACCAGCGTAACATTATCTTGCTAATCATCTCCTGCATCCTGCTTACATAATCCCCTACCTGCTGCATCTGGGCCTCTTTAAGCAGTAGCTCAAGGCTAAGAAGGAGGAAGATCACTCCAGGAATGCACCAAACAAAAAGCTAAATGCTGACTCACTTATACTGCAATATGTAGGAAAATCTTTTAAGATGCTCAGCTCAGAACATCATATGGTGTCCAACCAGCTATGTGGTTAAAAGGCTTCCCCTAAGTAACCCCATCTTTTTGTATGTTTCCACTCACCGGATTATGTTAAGGTACAGTACATTTCACTAAATGTACGCACCACAGTGATGAACTGCCATTTTCACACTCGTTTCTTTCATCATACTACAAAGAAAAAAAACTCATGTGGTGAGCACTACACACAAAATGCAGTTTAATGCAAATTTGACTACAATCAATATACCAGATATATAGATGTACACTTTAACCATATGCTTTATCAGGAAATAAATCTCTGCTGCTACTGCTTCTGCAGAATGAGTATAGTATGTTTCCCTTACTGCGGAGAGAGAGAGAGAGAAGGAAGATGAGGAGAAAGAAATGACATTTTTAATTTGGCTGTGTTCTTAGACAAATTCACTGATTTCACTCAGCATTGTTTTCAGGTAGCCTGAAGTACTGTGCTTTGTCAGTAGGGTGGCAGTAAAGTTATTTTCCCTTCTACTTCTTTCTCCATCACAACTCCCCCACCCCCCATTTCTGCAGCACTCTGCCTCCTCTAAAACTTACTAACTTCACAACTTTTTGTTGAATCAGCACTAGCAGACCTTTCTGCATAGACCTACTAATCTCTCTGACATTTCTGCAAGTCTCTATCTCATCCTCTCTTTCCCTCTTTTTTCCTTCTCTCTATCAAAGTAACATTAGAAATGAGACACTGTGGGGTTAGTGCCATTCACAACCATGCACTTATGCATGCATACATACGGTGGAAACTTGTTTTCTCACAATCAAAATTTACAGACTAGGTATACAAATTGATGTACGCATCTACTAACACACACATGGTTCTGCAGGATATTAGCTCACCCTTGGCACTGTGGCAGGTGGGGAAAAGCAGGGGGCTGCATGTTGCATATGTGTGTTCGTCTAACCCACTGTTAATCCCCACAGCAATAGTGAGATTAATGTGCTATTTTTCCTCCTCTCTTTCTCTTTACTATCTCTCTACTCACATATCATTCTCATCGGAGTCTCAGGGTCTGGGATGCAGCAACTATGTGTGTGTGTGTGTGTGTGTGACAGTGCTGACAAAGACAGAAGAGTTGTTATTTGGCCATATGGTGACATGGAAGGAGATGGAAGACAAATGCAAGAGATTAAATGACAATAAGTTATCATTGGCTAGTTGCAATGGCAAATCACATGACAGCAAGACTAACAAGCTCTGCTCTCTTGTGTTGTTACAGTACAGTGAAATCCAGGGCAATATATAACCATTCACCCTCTCTGGCTAGTCCTCTTTGTTCCTCAGAGAACCAGGTATTAACAAGGCTTAATGATAATAATGGTTACTGTATAGAGCAATCCAAGTTAAAGCTAAAGTAACTACTGTAAATCCCCTTTTGGCTCTGTTTAGGAACACTGAAGAAAAGGCTAATGAGCCCTTTGTGGCCCTGTTGCAAAACGAGAAGCTCACATGCTGCTAACCGGCGTTTGGTCTGACATTGCAATCAGGATCTTTTTGGCTCTGCAACCAGCTGTCCTCCGTGTGTGTGTGTTTGTGTGCATGTCTGCATTTGTGTGTACAGTGCTTGGCATGTTTGCAAACATATGTCATATACCTGTAGGAAAAGTTAACTGACCATGGCTGAACCAAAACAATTTGTGTAATTTAATTGCTTAAAAAGCTACAGATGTCCACCTTTAGCCTGTGTGTGTCTGTGTGTGTGTGTGTTGGACATGCAGTAAAGAACCTAGTCTCGACTTCGTATGCTGTGTGTAGTTTACAGGGAAAACTAAACACACACATACACACACAGACACTCACATTAGAGGCTGTAGTTTCTATTTTGTATTGTTGTTGGCCCCTTTTGATTTTAATTTATTGTTTAAATTAAACAAGAACATAAACATACAGTAAGCACTCACTTTTCTCTTTCACGTTCAATTTTAGGTAAAAAGTAAGGGCTAGGGACAGGAGAGGGATCGGTTGAAACAACCTTGTTTGTGCAGCATAACAATATGGGAACACTGCAGCTCAACACTATCAGTCAGAGGCTGTTTGTGAGTGTGTGCTCGCATTTGTGCAGTTTTATCTGTGTGTGTGTGCTATACCCATTTTAACCACGCTTTGAGAAGGGGCTGGCTCGTCACACATGTTAGAAACATGCACACACACATATAGAGGGCCTGTAGCACTGCTCCAGCTGTGCTTTAGCTGCCCTCACCATTAATTTGTCTGACTTCTCTCTCCTGTGACTGCTGCTTGTCACATTGTTGTACCCTAAAAAAAAACCTGTCTGTGTTTCTGCTGCCACTGCCTGCTGAATCACATACTGTATATGCAAAGGTGGCAATTAAAAGTAACAGAGTAATGTGATGCATTTCATGTAATTAAAAGCATTTGTTTTGGATTTACAGTATAATATGCAACACTCCTACATGGATGGAGCCTTTTCTTGTCTAAACAGTTAGTTTTTCAATGCTTCTTGTAATTCCCAGTCTTAAAGAATGTATGTTTGCATACAGTACTGCACAATTAAACGGCAAGAGCAAATACAATTTGTTGGAAACCTAACTGCATAGTTGAGCTATAATCGTTTGAAGAAAACATCTATTCTGGATTATTTCATAACGGTGAGGGTCAGAGTTACAAACTCGTATTTCTGTCAATGGTCCATTTATACCATTTACTTAATCCTTTTGTCACATCTGCTTCTCATTTTTTATTCATTCACTTTTTTCCTACCTATTCAGTCCTCCACACATCCATTTATTTAAATCAATTCATTCGTTCACTCACCTTCAGCATGAAGATTTAATTGATTCTGCATAATATATGTACATTAGTATAGTCATAAATGTTTCCCCTCAACCCACTGAAAGGCTGCCCTCTACACACACATCGAGCCATTATCAAGTTTTACCAGTGGAATGTAAGAATGAGTTATTCCCCATTAGTATGTCAGTAGATAAAACAATTCAGTAAGTGAAAACAATCTTAATGAAGCCCAAGGCCTTACATTAAAAATAACCTTTGCCCTGCAGGTTTATATTTGTTAGACTGATTTGGAGCATTAGAAGGATGTACAGTATTTAGACTCGGAGTGTCCTGTGGTTGATCATTAAGACTCAGATCAGCCTGGAGCTTCTGACTGAGGACCAGATGGGTCCTTAAGGCTGAATCATACATACACACAAAACACTGCCAACCCGATCCTCCCTCAATCTCCCACAGTTTATATTCATTTTTTTTTTTTTTGGTTCATCCGTTTTCTTCTCAATGCCTCTATTTTTCTGTCTTTCTGTCAACAGTAACTTTATTGACTCTTATGTTACTGGCAACAGTATTCCTTTTTACCATCAGTTGAGAAGCTTAAAATAGCTTAAAAACCTTTCTTTGTCTTATTAGTAATTTTCCTATCTTATCTCTCTGTGATGTTATCCTTCTTCTTTCTTTCACCTTTTCCTTTATCTCTCGGACCTACAGTCTCTCTGTCAGCCAGATGTGTATGCTCTTAATCTACATTTCGCAAGCAGCTTGGGAATAAAGAATCTGTTGTTTCTGTCAACATGTTATTTTTTTTATGACGTAACAGAATCACGGAGGTTTACAGCGTTTGTGTGCAGGATTACAGTCAGATGTGACAGTGCTGGGAAGAATTATGCTGTAAGCATTAGCTCTGCTCTCCTACCCCTGACTCTGCAAAAATGCTGCAGTGAGCAGGTGATTTTCTATTGTTGTTTGCTCTTCTGAAAGGTGAATCTGTGGCTAAACAAGAATCATTATTTACAATACCTATTAGAGACAGTGAGAATGTTCCAAAATTAATTTGAATCCAACAATGTATTCAGAATGTTTAAAATACACAAATATTCTCATCTATATAACACTATATATTACAAAATCTTGAGCTGTTTCTTTATAATTAGAATGCTGTGAGCCTTAATGAAAAACAAGTGAGACACTTTTTCACCATGGTTAAGACTGATGAAACCGACTTGAGGTCTTGCATTTGAGGGAATAAAAGTGTTCCTACAACTAGCCCTCAGGCATTTTGACAATCCTCTGATCATCTGGATGTGCAGCATTTACCTGTCAGCCAGACACACTGGAGCAGAGGGTTGGAGACTAAAGATAGACTGCGAGTCATCCAAGGAAACCGTAACGCTGCCCAGCCTGGCTGCACTCTGACACTTCCCATAAACACAGGGAGAATAAGGAAATCCCAGCTAAGGTTTGATTTTAGTAAAGTGTGACAGTGCAGCTCCCTCCACACTACCTCTGCTGTCATCTTTAAATCATCGGTCATTCTCTGAATTCATAATTTATATCTGTAGTGTGTAAGTGTCTTTGCGTGAGTGTGTGTGGACTTGGATGCCAGAGGGTTTATACCTGTATGTGTGTGATGTAATCATGTACTTGTGCATCAGTCTCCAGTTAAGTTCCAGTATTATATTCAGGGCATATGGGTTCTTCATGATGTGTCCCTTGTTTGTCATCCTTGTAATTTTAGAAACTTGTTCAAGCAAAACCAAAAAAGGCTTTACACAGCCCCACGGCACTCTGTGTTTGTGGGTGTGTGTGGGTGTGGGGTGGGGTGGGGGTCGTTAGAGGTCAAAGTGTGACAGCTGGCTATGTAGCTGCACTAATCATTGAAAACTGAGAGCAATCAATGGAGAACCAATTTGGAGAACCAATGGAGAAAGAGCCACACACAGTGTATGTGTGAGTTAAATGAGGTTAAAAGCTACTTTTGGAAAGCAGAGTGCTAGGATAAATGGTTACAACTTCTTGATTGCTGGGTAATTTTTAATACTGTGTGTGTGTGTGTCTACTTTCTAAATCAGATCATGTCAGATTAGGCCTGTGATTGGTGTGTAACAGCTTCTATTTTAAACCACTCTGACAGAAACATGAAAAGTGCATTAGAGATTTTAAATTGTGTTTAATCTAGGGAAACTTTTCTTTTTCTGTTCGCCAAGTTACTTATTTACATAAAATCACACCGGGTGTTATGCATTAAATACACCTGATTGGGAAGGAATCACGCAATTTAATATGCTGTTATCAGTTCTTACTAGCCCATAATAATGGTTTAGTAGGTTTTATAACTGTCTTGTCATACTGTTTAACAGTTTAATTGACTGGTTCTTATCGTGTGTTATTGTGTAGCCAAACAGTGTTGTCACAGTTGCAAAAAGAAAACCATAGACCTACAGTCTTTTTAGCTTTACACACTGAAATGACATTGTTAGAATTAGGCACAAAAACATCAGGAACGTGTTTAGAAAAAGATCATCATCTGGTTTAAATACTACTGCTACTACTAATACTTAAATACTAAGGTATATATAATAATATAATATAATATAACTATTTAATATTTGTTCAAAGTGGGAAGCAAACTCTCTATTTTTACCTCATCACTAAGCAGACCTCCTGCTTCTGTAGCACTTTCTGTAGCTGCTGAAAGTCAACTCGTTATCAGGCCACTGAACGGTGGATTGTTACCTATGGAACATTGTTTATGGGCTGATGAGAATTGATAACACCCCAGCAAATATTGTACAAACAACACGAACAACTGTCGAACACCAAACTCAAATGATCCAAACGCTGTGTCTCTGCATCCTTTGTTCTCAGTTGTACCATACCAGTAAGCGCTCCCTCATTCTGAGATATGCTGAAAATGAAAAGGTCACACAAACAGAGTGGGGCCTTAAATCAAAATGAGTAAGACATATGACAGTTACTTTTCTTCCGTGTGAAACTGAATACACTGGATAGTCCAAAGCCTTCTCATTCACTGCAATTCAGAATTCAGAACTATCAACTAGAAGTGAGATTTATGAGATTTATGTTTTCAGAAAGAGATGATCCCTTTGTGGGAACAATCAGCTAAATATATTTATTAACATCACCATTAAACCATTTTTTTCCTCGATCAATTGTACTAAGCAGAACATAGTATTGTAGTGTCCCTTGCTGCCTTTCAGTTTTGCTGAAATTGACACATCAATCTTCCAAATGTACAACTGGTTCCCAGTTAAAATGATGGATGGCTTAGACAGAGATCTGTGGGAATTTTTCAGGTGTTACATTTCTGTGTTTTGTGTGTGAGCAAGAGAGACAACGTTTTTCAAGTTTATGGAATCATCTTTAGAATAAAGTCATTTATCACTACCTCCTTACTCTTTCTCAGTATCTCTCTCTCATTGTGCTGCTCGGTGAATATTGCATGTGGTGGCTGGCCTCAATCTCAGAGACATTCAGATATAGAAAGTGGCAGCAAGATTGAGAGCTGATCCCTCTAACAGTAAAAAAACACCAGGGTAATATAAGTGTCCAAAACAGCAGAGTTCTGTTTATTTGATAGGTTTCTTTTGCTTTTATCTGTGGAACTCACCGCAAAGCTGAAAAGACAGCTTTTTTCCATCATACGCAAGGATCAACATGTGATGTGTTTGGCATTTAAAGTGAAGCTATCATGTACTGTGTACCACACAAGATTATAGTTTCAGACAGGGCTCAGTTCAATACCTTTTGCACTTAGGAAATTCAAGCATCAAGTTTCATTTTGCTTGCAGTGTGTGTGTGTGTGTGTGTGTGTGTGTGTGTTATGTTGATAGAAGGAGACAGATCTGATTAACCAACAGTTTGTCATGTGCAGGAAGGCCAGCACAACAAAAACATGGGATGGGATGTGCACCTTTTTTTGTAATTTTGGTATCTGGCCACTTCATTAGGTACACCTTTACAATCTAATGCAACCCAGTACAGCAGCTCTGGCATGAATTCTGGCTTATAGGTTATAATTTCTATGTTTAATTTTCTAAATTTAAACCATCAGAAAGTTGATAATGTGCTTATTATCGAGGTCATATCGGGTGATTGAGTTGGGCTGCAGTGCATTAAGAGGTTCTAACGTGTGGGCCCCCTCATTCATTTGCAATTGGTTGGCTTAAAAAACTAGTAGTAATAGTAGAACTCATTGGGTTAGATTGTACTAATGAGCTGGGCGGTTAGTGTACTGAACCAAACAATTTTTATCATTTCTCTATTGTATAGAGATAAGGACAACAATGCCACTTCCATTCATGTCGACTGCTGCTGTACATTTTGAGCCAACGGGCTCAGTGGTAGGGCATGGGGTTGGGATGCAAAAGGCTGCGGGTTCGAATCCCACCCCACCAGGTGTGGCCCCCGCCCAGCCACCAAGGGCCACTCATGCCAAATCAATGTTTCACCGCGGCGACCCCTCAAGGGACAAGCCGGAAGCCGTTGATCTATAGAGCATAGAAATCAGTTGTTACAGGTAAGAAATTCCCCCCAAAACTGTCTCTGTAAATCTGTCTCAAACCACATCACTGAGCCAGGAGGAGGATGATTTTTGCGACATGAGAGTATTTAGTGACTAATACCACGGTTTATAGGTCTGTATTGCATGTCTCCACTCAGCTGATGGCTATCTCTAAAATGGGCTGATGAGTAATGAATGACCCCCACAAAGCAGTGTTTAAGATGGTATCTTCCACTGATGTATGTCTCAGCTTATATGCTCGCTGGATTCTTTTGCTCACCACATTTTAATCCGTATTGATCTCCACATGGTTTGCCCTATCCCTCCTCCACTGGTTCATCAGGATCAGGTTTTATCTTTCTCTCATATTCTTCTTCTATTTTTAATTTTCTGTATCCAACCAATAAGTATCTTTCTGTTTTCCTCAGAGCATCCAGTAATTTGTCCACTGTCTTCTCCTGCTTTCCTATCATTGTTTATCCATCCTTGCATTGATTTTGCTTTTTGGGTTTCCTTGGCTCTTCTCTTTTCATCTTTCCCTTGGCATCTCTATTAGCTCAGTTAAATCAAATGTCTCTGTCTTTCTATTACTAATTTCTTATTTCTCTTCCTCTTTCCTTGGGCATTTGTTGGTGAGTCCATCATCTCGTCTTTTTTCACTTTCCTTCACATTATCCTTTCATTCTGTCCTTCACTTTTTTAGTAGCTTCTAATAACTCGTCTTTATGACTTAATATCTTTATTTCATTCTTACATTGCTCATTCTTGCCCTTTTCATCCTCATTTCCACCTTATTCCTTCTTTCTTCTTTCCTTTCCTCAAACAACTTGGGTAGCTAATGAAAGGTTACTGCCCCAGTCCCACCGTCTCATACTATTGCTCATTCTCTTTTATCCCTCCAACCTTTCTAGTCTTGGATATTTGGGTTTTTCTCTCACTCTCTGCTCTTCCTTCCTGGGAGCCTTCCCTCCTAATATCCCTCCAAAGCTTCAAATAAATGTGCGTAATTTTCTCTCTCATTTTTTTCTGTATGTTTCTGTCTCTTCGCTAAAATTTCCTTTTTCTCCTTCTTGATTAGCATACCTTCAAAAAGACTGATCACTCATCCAAAAATTGGATGAGTGAAGAATTGGAGCATCACCATGTCGCTCTCTCTCTCTCTCTCTCTCTCTCTCTCTCTCTCTCTCTCTCTCTCTCTCTCTCTCTCCCTCCTTCAGAAGCACAGGAATTTAAGAAGCATTTTATTGATTGTTCTTTTGAAGCAGAATTTCTATGTAAAAGCGTGTGGGTGCCTGTGTGTGTGTGTGTGTACATGAAGTGGTGCATTGTGCCTGTTTGTGTCAAGTGAGTATGGAATGCGATGGCTCTTTGGACCGTCTGACTTAAGTTACATGAACATATCGAGGCTTGTCATGCAATACTTTACCTGTTCAATACCATCACAAAATTACATGACTAACATGTAATACAATACCCTGCAATAGACTCAAGGTCAAATTAATAGTTTTATATTTAAATTCTAGTACTTGATATCTGAAAAAATATTCCACACTTTGGATTTTGGCCAATCAGCGCATTGCTTCATTTGCTTGTAACATTCCAAAACAAACTACTTAGGAGAGGGAAACTGTTTTCAGACTACAACCACACAATACACAATCTCTTTTTTTTTGTTTTTGTCCATGTTTTGATGGCACTAGAGCCCAGTCTGTATGCTGTGCACACCTCACTACAGCTTAGATTATGTTTCATTTATATTTCATTTAGTCTTTTTCCACCTCCTTCTCTTTTCATCTCCCCATCATTCCTTCCAACCTTCCTCCATGCTGTGAGTAGGCGGGCACCGGCGAAGGTGAGAAGTGAGAGCGTGAGTGTGTGCCGGTAACCATGGCAACCTTGTCCAAATTGGCCAATGGCCTGGTAGGATGATTGGCAGCTGTTGTCAGTAAGGGCTGTTCAGGCCTGCTGCTCATCTGCATGAACAGCCCAGATGGGCCCTAATTTTATGAGCTGAAGGAACAAGTACAATTTATTTTCTATTTTTCCAATTTCTGCCTTCAAATCAATTTTGTGAGAACTCGAGACTTTTGATGCTGCAGCTAAGCAGTGAGCTGCTGGAAATGTGTGTCTCAAGTGTGTCCTTCTGCGTTTGTGGCTATTTACTGCACATACAGGACAGACCTCCCCTGAAGGACAACAACATTAGTCTTTTCAGCAAATCCCCAAATATGACATGTTTATGTGCCACAGTTCACATGGCTAAGATGATTTCTAGCACCCACTAGAACTATGACTCTTGTCTGTCAACAGCAAAGGTGAAAATAAAGTGATACTTATGAAGACACATAGTCAGCAAGGGGAGGAGGTCAAGGTGGAGGAAAGGGACAACCAACATAATGTATGGCTTTTTATGCTTTAATTCAGGACTGAATCGTTGTGCTCCGACTGTTAATTAGAAATTTAATTTAACTTTTACAATATATAATCATATAATTTGGGAAAAGTTGTTTTCTGCTGCATTTTTTAATTTCCTAATTATACATTTATGCAAAGTTTATCTGCTTTAACAGATGTTATGTAGTTAAACTAACACTGATGTACCCCGATGTAAGTGTTGGAGACTTTTGCAGTAGTGAACCACAATGAATTTGCTTTTACAGGGGATTACACGGGTTGCTGCACATGGGGCAACTGTGGCTCAGTTGGTAGAGGGCCGTGCCCCTCTGTTCCCGACCACATGTTGAAGTGTCCCTGGGCAAGACACTGAACCCCCTACAGCCCATCCCCATCCCCAGCCGTGCAGTGCCGGTCCCAAGCCCGCTAGAAATTGGGGAGGGTTTCGTCAGAAAGGGCATACGCCGTAAAAACTGTGCCGTATCAACATGCGGGCAAATGATTCACTATTGCGACCCTGAATGCACAGGATAAGCCGGGTTGCTGCACATGTAGAAATGCTAAACCTGACTTGTGCATTTTTCATAGCCTTTTTGCTGACTAACGGAGACCACACACACACACAAACAGATTTTTCCAACCTAGGAAGGGCAGACGGCCGATAAAAATATGTTTTCCTTTTCATCGCTCTTCTTTCTCTTACTTTTTCTCAGGCTCACGATTTTTACTTGACTTTACAACTTAACACACGGTGCCTGTGAATGTCTCACTCTCTTACTTTTGGTGTCTCATTGTTTAGAGTAGCAGTGTAAACTAGCTGCATATTTTCCATGACTTCAGGCTCTCACTGCTGTACAACCTGCCACACTAGTCTACACACTTTCACTAAGGAACACACATACACACACACACACACACACACACACACACCAATAAGTGTATATGCACATATCAAAACACAGACAGTAAATGGAGCAAATCACTACAGTGGAATCACAGACAGGTTCTGATTTATACAGACACCCTGTTATTGGAAGTGGAGCACATCGTTCTACTGATGTCGCAAACTGAAGTTTTATCTGGTTTTGGTAGAAACTCCATGTTCAGTTTCACAGATATGACTGAATGACATGGGGGGTATTAGGATTTAGAACAGACAATTTTGTTGTTGGCAGTCATGAGAAGCACGTTATTTGAGCTCCATGGCCTAGTGTCTACTTGTTCTAACTTCTTCAGTTTCTAGTGCATCTTACCCACAAGGCCTATAGTAAGTGCTTGAATCCGGTGCCCGTTCTATTTGTTTCATTTTAAATGGGCATTTTATGAACTACTGCCTCTGCAGTTAATGTGTGGTTACATTTCTTTTGTACTAAAACTACTTTATTAGAGTAAAGAAAAATTGTCAGGACTTAAAGAAACCAGTGTGGGTTGTTGGAAGAAATCAGTATGTTAGCCGACTGAATGTGAAAGAAGGTGGAGGTGAAGTTGAATTACTAGTTGAAAATAATGGAAAATGTTAACATGAAGCAAGATTTCCACTGCAGATTCCACCATTGATGGAGGTAACATATGCTACTTTAAGACAGTCGGTAGATATTTCAAAAAGGGTTAACTCTTGACATTTTATGAAGCTCTTATGCTCCTATTATAAAAGTCAAATTAAAGCTACAGTTTGTTGCTTTGTCATTTATTTATTTATTTATTACTAGAATTATATTCCAAAACTTGTTTCACAACATGTTTCTTGTAAAGTCATGCTGTTTAAGAAGCTTGTATCTGGCAATTTTGCCACACTGCTTTGCTTTAATGTGGGACTGATGCAACACTCACACACAGACACACACACAGATACATGCCTATGAGCAGATGCACACGTAAGCATGCACAGACTAATGGTTGAGAGCATCTGTAGACATTGTTCATTATTTTTGATCAAATGAGCCCCAGTCCCAGAATGAACATAAAGATGCATATTTTAAAAAATATGAAAAATGACCAAAATGTACAACTTGAAACTATCAAAACACACGTGACCAGAAATGACCAAAAACAGACAATAAATGTAAAAAGATACAGAAAATATCTAAACACACAGAAAACAGTTTCAAAACCAAATGTACTGTAGAATCAGTGGCTCTGTTTCTTCTTGCTTGACACCTTTTGCTACTTTGCTAAATACTTGTTTTACTTACAAAGTGGCCCTTTTATAGTGAATTAAATCAAATGAGAAGACGCAGGGTGACAGTAGGAGATACAAAAGAGAGGGAGAGACATTATTATTGATGGGGAAACACTTACTAAACGAAATGAAAATAGACCACATGTCTTCCGCTCCCTCGTTTTGTGTGTGTCGCATCAATAAAGGGGAAATCCAATAGGCCCTTAGAAAGACTGTGTGTTTAAGTTAAATGAGCTTTAACGTGACATATGCTGACTGTTACTGTAGCTTTCTTGCCATGTTGCACACACAGTACTATTTTTAACCTTTTTTATGTAAAAGGACACACACACACACACAGACACACACACACAGACAAGCAGTAATTTGTAGATGGATAATGTGGAAAATTTACACACATGTACTCAAACATAAGCACAGGATTTTCTCTGTTGTGGTGTATTTTCCAGTGGCACTGTTCTCAGTCTAGTTCATCACTGTTACTACTATTTATTCATCAGTTACACAAGTTTTAGAAGAGCCCATGTGTTGGTAATTTAAATCTTTAAATGTTTAATCTTCAGTTGACAGATTCCTTCCTTTAGCTTATGAAATCCTGTACTTTAAAAGTCAGTTTAGAAACTTGTAAATGATACCAAGTGTTGAGTTTTTTGAGTGGAATTAGTATGGATTTAGTATGGATTGTGATTTTCTGCAAATGTAAGCATAGCATTCCTTGTCTTTTTATAGAATCATTACAACGACCAACAACAGTTTCTTTGTGTATTATTAGAAACATCATAAGTCTTGTTCTTCATTTTGCATCACTTTATTTAAGAAATGTTTTTTTTACCATTGTTTGGTCACAATTTAAACAGATACAGACACACATAAGGCTGGTGGGATTATCCATAGAGTGTACTAAAATCACATATAGTTAGTAGTTGCCAGTTCTCTAAACTCAAACTGCAATATAGTGTAGGTGGGCTCCAATACATAAAACTTACTAACATGAAAGCTTCAGAGAAAAAGATTCTTCCGTTTTTGCACACACAAAGCTTTGTATTAGATGCTGGGGAGGCTTGTGTGCGATGGTAGGCCCAGCGAGGATCTGCTGCAGCTGTATGCAGAGGGAAGCTGTGCTAACGCTGCATCAGAAGCTGTTCTCTGTGGAAAACCTGTGCTGGATCTGCCTCGACAGATTGGGGCTAAAATCCTCCTTCAGGATGGTTGGAACAAACGTACTAAAAATATAAACTCGAGCAGAGTTTAACGTGAGAGTGGAATCTGGTACTGTATGACTGTTAACACTTACACACACGCACGAACACACACGTATACACCAGAGTGTACAAATATTTAAATGCACTCACAGGCAGAGCTCCGCTTAGCATAATCACAACAGGGAGTAGATATTATACTGTAGCTCAACATTTTCAAGGATAATGTGGGAAAACAGTTTATCCCAACAAATGCGCATATACCATCTATGTCTCCTAGAAATGACTTCTCCAGCACTTTGGTTAAAGTTAGAGAATAGCTGTGGTTTCGTTCCATACGCTCATTGTGTTAACAGAAAACGTCATCTGGTTTCAATTACTTTCCTTACAGAAACATATTAGCGATTGCAGCTCAGTTATATAAAAACATAATGTTTAGCAGACAGGGTTGCACATAGAGCCCTAAATAAAACACCAGGAAACCTCACTGTGCTTTCCGAGCTAATTCATCTCCTCTGCCACAACAGTCAGTGGTATTGTTTTATAATTATGTTGTCGTTACATCAGTCTGTGTGGCTTGCAAATTAGAAAAAATACTGTGGTTGAATAAAAATCCAGATTATATATCTACCCACATCTACAGAGAGCATCAGCCAAATGCCCCCCCCCCCATAAAAAAACAATCGTGCTACTGTTACTGTTAAATGTGAGCTTTTTTCACTCGAAATATAATGAATTAAATATTATTAATGACTGAAATCAACTTTACAACGTGTAATAATCTAGACCATTGTGGATCTTTACATTAAGCACACATGGACTTGCAGGGAAAAAAGGATCTTCACTTCTAAATCTCCACAGATGCTTAGTCTAGATTATACTTCTTTGTTTTCCCTTTCCCTAACTGCTTATTTTATTGTAACTAATTCCAAATTTTTTCCTGCGCCTTTCTTTCTTTTTAAATCATCTTCTCCTCTGTCCTAGTTACCCTTTCTCATTTGCTCTGTCAGATTAGATCACAGACTTTGTTTTGCCTTGGCCATCTGTTCCCCAAAACCAGACTCCTTAAGACTTTTTTCAACTCTTTAATCAGCTTTTTTAAGTCTCAAAATGAAATTGAGTCTCATAAGCCTTTGGGGATTTTTGTGGACCCTAAAAAAGACACAAATACCTCATATTCCATAATATAAACACAAAAGTTTGCAAATGAATTGAAAGTTTAATGAAACATTTTAACTCTCAAAACTAATGTCACCTGTCTACAAATTGGGATTAGCTTCTTCACTGCCGGGAATGAAAATTATTAAAGACATGAAAAGAAGAGAAGAAATAAAGAAGATAAAGAGAGGAAAATTAAAATTTGTCCGGTCAGAGGCAGGCAATGTTTCAGCTTCACACTCTGGGTCCTCTCTTCATCTTGTTCTTTTCATCTCTACTGTGAAGTTTTCTTGTGCTTGTCTATATACATATTAAAATAAGATTTATATGTGTTTTTCTGTCTTGTTACAGCAGCTGTTGTGGATAATTCTGGCTATAGAGCAAAAATCACCTAATAAATAAACACATGACAACTAGAAGGCTCCCAGACACAGGAAACAAATGAACAAAATCTACTAAACCGTCTCATTTGTACTCATTTTGTGTCTTCTTCCTTCTGTGGGGTCCTATACAAGAGTCTATGTATGTGAATGATGTGAGTGTTGATACTTTTTGTTTCAAGGGCACAATGTTCACTTAAAAGACAAACAGAACTGCAAAAACACAAAAACATGACCCAAAGTGAATACAAAATGGCCAAATGGAGACCAAAAAAAATAACTTTAAGAGATGAAGAATTACAGAAGGTGACAAAATGGTTTATAAGAAACACAGTTATCCACAGTAGACTAAACACAACCAGTATGTTGGATCAGTATATGGGGGGTCCTCTGCAAACTGTGGTTTGTGTTGAGTCAATTTTCTAGCCACCACCCTCCTGCTAAAAATATTCATTAATATGTTCTTCAAAACACGGATGCGCAGTTCCCTTTTGAGTTTTATTTGTAAAAGACTGCAGGGCCCAGCTGTTCTAGACCCATCTTCAGAATTACATCTTCAGTAGGGACAACTGGGCTCAGCTCGGAAACTATCGCAAAAGAGACTGATGTATGGA
The DNA here is from genome assembly GCA_020496755.1 of Channa maculata. Taxonomy (NCBI): domain Eukaryota; kingdom Metazoa; phylum Chordata; class Actinopteri; order Anabantiformes; family Channidae; genus Channa; species Channa maculata. The sequence continues at coordinate 48,623 of JAHZUS010000252.1, read as the reverse complement.
TGTATGCTAGTCGTTCAGTCAGCCACAAACTCCACCAGTTAGTGACGAAACTGCCAACCAAACAGTCAGAGAATCAATAAACCATCAAGTGATTTCATTTATCCATCCATCAGAGTAACAGACTGTCTTTATCCCACCCAGTCTGTCCTCGCTCCTGTTATGCCTCCTTATGTCCAGTCTGTCCTCTTTGTTTCTTTCTCTTTCACACAGTTTGTCATCTCTCTTCCCTCTATCTCTCTCTCTCCTGTATGTGAGGATGTTTGTGCAGGGCTTAAAGGGGATGGATTGGTGGTGAGTAGTTGTGTGCTGGGATCACGAAGGTGAGCTAGCAATATTAAAATCCTCAACAAGAAAGCCGCTCCTACTGCAATCTTCAGAACATCATTTTTTTCACATTGAATTAATTATTAGAATTCATAATCCTTGAGCAATCAATCCCCCAACACACAAGTTAGGCTAAAAAGCTCACATTTAATCAGATTTGTCTGCTGCCTATTCATTATTTGAATTCTACTTCTTTTCTTTTATGGGGAGGCTGCAAATCCACACGGAGAGCTGGTGGTCTGCCAATTGCAGGGTTGGTGGTAGGATTTTTAACTTTTCCAGTCATCATATCAAAGTATCCTCACATGCAAATTGCTTTGGTTAAAAGCTTCTGCCAAATGTCTAAATGCAATATGAATTGACTGTATCAAGAAACTGAATCATACTGTGACCTGTGATTTTGGTCAGCATGAGTTTAATTATTTTAATTTCTAGCAAAGCAATCTATATAAATTAAGGTTTGTCATTTAACTGGAGACATCCTGACAATCACCACTTAGCTTCGGAGGGGACCCGAACTCCTCTTTTACATACCGCACTGCCTTTATCAATCTCACTAAATAGGTTGTCTTTTTACCTCCTCGTGTCTGCGTGCTTCAAATAGCGGACGTGTGTGTCAATCTCTGTAACTAATTTATGATGACGACTGGTCCGATCTAGTTGGTCTTGGTCAGTTGGCAGAGAAAGTCATCTAAAGATTCTGGGCTTTAGTCTTTGGACCCAGTCTCTGCCAGATGTTCTCAGAAAGATTTTTAAAACATTTTTAATATTTATGATCAACATCTGTGACCGGAGGAACACCTAACTACAACTTTACCTGAACGTAGTGTTGCTTTATAGGCATTTTACCACCTTATCCCTCTGTAGGCTCTCAGATGAAAACATACAAAGCACACAAGCGGGATAAAACATGCTAAAATACATGTTTGCTCACATAAAGTACAACATACTTTATGTGAATTAGCACAGGCATAATGTGAGAACAATCAAGCATAACAGTGGAGAAACTTGCTTGTAGCCAGCTTGCACCTCACTTTAAATGTAATAAATAATTGGTTCCTTAATTGCACTTCGTACAAATTACTGTACAAATTAGTACCTAGTATCTAGTTAGGTTAAGAGATTAAAATGAGCCTATGTGAGGACAGTGTTAAAGCAGCAACATACCATGTGGACACATTGCTATTAAAGAGAAATGTTTTATTGGTGCTAAGCCCTCTCTTTCTTCCTCTCTCTGCACGACTGTCCCCCTCGCCCAAGGCAACCTGAAACCTAGCTCTGTAAATGTCAGAGAAAGCAGAGGCTATCAGTCCTTACACTGGTGTAAATACTTGCTGCTGTTTATCAAAGGTCACACTCAGCTGGGGTCACAGTGGAAAATGATTGACCTCACTGTTTGTACAACACCTAGAGATTTTCTTTTATCCAACCAAAATCTGCTTGGTTAGGTCCATTTTACTTTAAACTCTATTGTATTGAACTAAATCAGTTGAATAGCATACAATAATCTCTTTTCACGGAATTTAATAATCGACTAAACTGTATTTACTCTACTCTGCTAAAATGACAACATGATAAGATAAAACATAGTTGATAGTTATTATGAATCTCACAGATTTTTTTATTATGTTTTTTATATGTTTTTGTCCTTTCGGCTTATCCCGTGAGTTCAGGGTCGCCACAGCGGATCATTGTCCGCATGATGATTTGGCACAGTTTTACGCCGGATGCCCTTCCTGACGCAACCCTCCCCAATTTTTACTGGGCTTGGACCGGCACTGCTCAGCTGGATATGGTAATGGGGTGTTGGGGTTTTAGTGTCTTGCCCAGAGACACTTCAACATATAGCTGGGACCGGGGATCGAACCACTGACCATGTGGTCCGTGGACGACTGCATTACCAACTGAGCTACAAAAAATGTTGATTAGATAAACTGATTTAAAAATGAAACCCCTCAGGGATCTCTCTGGGGCACTTCAAAATTTAAATGATGCACTCTATGTTCTTCGTGCATTGTGTGTTTGGGTGTATGCATGCCAGTCTATAGTAGCCTGACATTTCCAGGTTCCTGGCTCTGAATGATAGTTGCATCAATAGACTGGAAATCCAATAGGCCCTTAGAAAGAAGGATGTGTATGTGAGTTTGTGTTTTTGTAAATCCCAAAGGTCTTGTATAATCCAGTAAGTCCAGACTGGAGGTCATTGATCCTTCACCAGTAAAGCCTCAGCAGCTAGGGTCACATAAATGCAGCATCGACTGCTGAGAGAAAATCTGCTTTTTAGCCTGCAGCTGGACTGTTTTGACCACTGTGTGCTTTAGCTTATTTGGGTCCACACTTTTAAATTAGATTGACTGATAGCCATGTTTTAGGTGGAATAGTGCTAAATTACATTAGTGTGGGAATAAATATGGAGCTGCAGGCACTATGTATTGAAAGCAGGCATGAAGTGTAATGTAACTTGCTGACCTTTAGGCAGTTAAGCTGCTTGATTAACTTAGTAACTCCTAATGGTACATTGATTTTTGTGCAAACCTTGTGAGTGCTTACTAAATCAAAACTGTTTATAAAATATACATGATGTAGCTATTGAGGTAAAGCATACGCAGCGCAATCCACTAAATAATGTCATAATAATGTGCAAATTATTAGATGTACTTTAGTTTTTGTTTTATTATACAAAATACGAGAGGGACAGTTGTTTCTTTGAAGCAATCCATGAAAATCCATGAATCCATGAAAACACTAAATTGGTTTAAAGGTGGATTTTTCAAACATAAGTTGGCTGAATAACTGTTGAATTGCTTTATAGATGTGAAGGGTAACTTGTACAGGTACAAAGTAAGCACATTTACCTAAATACTGTATGCGAGTACAGTTTTGAGGTTACTTCAGTATTTCCACTTTCTGGTACTTCATCTGTTGACTTCACCACATTTCTGAAACAAATATTGTACTATTGCTTTACTGCATTTGTTTGATAATAATATAGTTGCTAGTTACTTTTTTCAGATTCAGATGGATAAAACAAATTACAGTGTAACATTAAGACTTTATTGTCCCCTGGTGTGAAATTCACAAGATACCCAGCCAGTGTAAAGTACTTCAAATAATAATTAGTCTAGATTTCTAAATGGTGAGGTCTAAACGGTGTATAAGGCTTTTAATATACTGTAAGCTTTAAAATTGCAACATTAAACTGATGATCACTTTATATACCGAAAACACAAGTCCATGTGTAAGGGTTACAGTGACTCATAACTTCAACAACAGCCCATGGTTTAATTTTCTGCCAGAGTAGATGTCTTTGTATCAAAAGTGAGATTTGTAATAAAACCCTTCATCTGTGTTGGTTCAGAGCCATGCCGATCCATTACTCTGCTGCTAAAACTCCTCAGGTTTCACCTCTGAAACCTCAGCAGTTCTATTCTGAGATGTTTGATGCCATTGGTGCCTTGCTGCCTGGAAAATAAGGCCACTACAGTGTGTGTGTGTGTGTGTGTGTGTGTGTGTGTGTGTGTGTGTGTGTGTGTGTGTGTGTGTTGTAGCAATACACTTGGTTGTAACATTATAGCACAAAACATTGCCTGCTTCTTGTATTGAATATTTGTCAGGAATATATGTTTATTCTTCTGTCTCCAGAGCATTAGCTAAATAGAGCAAGAATGTGAAAACCTTCACTTTTCATAAAGACCACCGTAATACATGTATGCACCTACAGACCACACACATGCACCTTTCACACATCCACGCTTCTTCTCCACAGCAGGTTTGACACTTTGCTCCAAATCAAATTTTCCAGCTAATTAGCAGCGTCATTGCGTTGTTAATTTTCAAACCCCCTCAGTGTCTCACTGGTTTGAGAATGGAGATGGATGCTGAGTTTTCTTCCCACTGGGAATCCACCTGTTCATTTCAACCTACACACTATATGAAAGCAGTTTGTCCATATGACTTTCTGCTGTCTGCAGCTCGGTGTTCGCTCAGCGTGGTCTCTGGTTTCCATCCAACAGATAATTTAATGGAAATGGAAAAAAACTATATTCTTAGACAATTTTGCAATTGCTATAAAAAAAATGCGCCCCTTGTCAGTACAGTGACGTGTAATAATAAATCAAATTGTTTATCCACCCAACAGTATGACCTCAAGCTGCATGAATAAATCTCACATCATGAGTGCATTGACATGTAATATATTTAATGTAATGTAACCTTACATTTAAGGCAGTTTTCAGTCATTTATGACAGCAAACTGCCTTGTAAACCTCCAGTGGTTAATGTGTTCTGCCTAAGATACATTTGCCGTATACTAATTTATACCCGCAAACAATGTCAACTTCACGTGTGTCATTGTTCGCATACCGTGCTTCCTTGCTGCTTGGCATTTCTTCAGCTCAGTTATGATTTCCTCCAAAAATTTTACTGCGATTGTTTTGATTTAAAGCTCTTGCCAAGCTTGTGGCCCGTCAGGCCACATGCGTCTAGCATGTGTAGGCACAATTTCACGAATATGTAGCTAAACAGCTGCTTATCTCCAACCAGTGCCAGTGTTTAAATCCAATGTTCACTTTCCTTATATTTCAAATATCTAAAAAGTCTATTGTTGTTACTACAAAAATTAGTCGCTACATGCATGGGACATATTTCTCTCTTAGGAAGAAGTGTTTGTGTGTTTTATAAATGCAGTAGAAGTGGGACAGTTTATGGATAAACATTTTATGTTTATCATTAATTGAATCGTGACTCACTCCACTTCCATTTATTCACTGGTTTAATAACACCAGACACCACTTTGCCTGTTACCTGCAGACTAAAGAGGACAGATTCACTGTAACAGACCTCAGACAGAAAACTTAAGAACTTAAAAAAAGGAAATCTGTGTGGGTTTTCTTGTAATTCTTTTATTTATTTTTTCCCCCAGTACATTTGTATCAACACGGCTTGGGCAGCGGTTCAGTATTAATTTGCATGTCACAGAGAAATTCTCCTGGCTGTGTTCAGGAAGCTTTTTATTTAGGGAGTGAAAGCAGAGAGAAAGTGGGAGAAGAGCTGAACTCCGGGAACAGATGGGGTGATAATTATGGAGTCGCTAATGAAACAGACCAAAGAGGAAACATGTTTCTCAATTGGATTTTTTCAGCGCACTCACACACACACACACACACACACACACACTAATATACACACATATATAAATGTACAGTGCACACATTGGCTAGGTATTTCATTACTAGAATCATACATATTTTATTTCTACTCTCATACACATGAGACTTATGCTATATACTATACATACAGAAACATAATAGCCACACACACACACACACACAGCTGCCAGTGTCTGCAGTCCAACAGTATAAACTATCTCAGGAAGAGATCAGTGGTATGTAGGTATAGATCTAATGTATTTATGTGGCTTTTTTTAACATATCTGACTGTGTATTTTGTGTCAGTGCTGGTAATAATCCTAAGAGCTGCTCATAACATTGGGCTTGTTAAGGCCAACTAACTACTAATGGCACAAAGACCCAATTAGTGTCCAAAGAGGCAATATTTGAAGGAAGTTAGAATTGTATAGACATGTTGACATGCTGATACACCAAGTTGTGATTTTCCTAGCTTCTGTTTTTCACACCCTCAAATGTGTCTGAAACACTGTTCTGCTCTGAAATGATATGTTAACAAGTCCATTATTGGAGTATATTCCTGTAAAGGAGACATATGGCCATTTTGCAGTTGAGTTTTTCAAATGCAATGATGAAAACATGGATGCAAGTAGTTATCTTATACAAAGTTTTTATCTGCCTTACTAAGTCCTGTCATCTCTCAGCATGAGCGTTTCTAGGTAAAAGTGGCAACAGTGTCTGTGGGAGGTGTGTGTGTGTGTGTGTGTGTGTAGTTGAAGAAGAGCCGTCGCCAAGTCACGAGTTGTTTACCTTTAAGCAAGGTCAAAGTCTTTGAATGTATCTCCATGCTTCTTTCTTTCTTGCACAATAACACACATGCACATTACATAATTTGAGTACCACAATCTCTTCTCCTTCTTTTTAGGTAATTTTAAATATCACCTATCAACCACAGTATTAAAACCATCATATTGTTGGGGCTCATCACAGCTGTCGCACAAGGTGTGTCCTTGAGCGAGACACTTAGTGTTGGCTCTCCGGATGCACCCTGTGGCTGACCACTGCTCCCCCTCAAAGGAATGGGTTAAATGCAGAGAACAAATTTCGTTGTAAGACGTATGACATCAACACAGTTTGAATTGTGTGTCTGACTACAGTAGTATGTTGCAATGTGAGACAGAGTGTCTCCAGTAACTAGCAGCTTGTGTTAGTTTGTGTGAGGGAGTGTGAACACTCTTTGGGGTGTGATTGACAGGTGTCCAGTGACATCAGGGAGGAAGCTAGCGCTTTGTCAGAACATGCGCCCATCACTGTCACATAATGATGATGTTGGTCTTTGTAAGGGTGAGACAAGCAAAGTGTGTGCTGGCGTGCAAACAAGTTTCCTCCTTGGTTAGCCTGGACTGCAGTCACCGAAAAAACCTTGAAAAAACTTTGTGGAAGTTGTTTGAATTTTGGTGATTGAAGTTACAAAGAAAAGGCAGGCAGTGCTGGTTTCAATGAAGTGATTGACATGTCTTCATAAATACAGTTGTGTCCACTACTGACACTTTAAATTCTGTGAAAATCCCAACTTGAACCTGGACCAAGAGCAGGATTTTTTTTTTAATTGATTTTCTTTCTTTCTTTTAATTAGAATGGTCAGTCTGCATATGATTACCCAGTCAGTTTAATCAATAGAGTGAGAAAGACTATTCCAGATCAATACAAGAGCCTAATCTATTAGCAGCTGAAGGAAAGGACTGACGGTTAGTAAAGAGAAGAAAGGCCTGAGCCTCAAACTGGAAATCAATTACATTTTTATCATCCATATTTGTTCACATTCTAGGGCTGTGAAGACACACTTATTAACAAATAAGGACACATACAATCAGTAAATGGCTGATACACACATTATATGAATAACTCCACATCTCCACTCACTATACATGTATACAGTATAAAACAGACACACTTAATTAAAGGCATTTACTCATCTGCCTGAATTTGAATGCACACACATATAAAGGTCCTACATAAATACACACACATGCTATGCCCCCTTGATGACTAATGAGAAGAAATTAGTCAAATGGCAACAGTCAGTCAGCTGTTTTTGATCAGTTTGAGCTTGTCAGTCTGTCATTTTTGGAAGAAATATTTGATAATATAAAGCCTGCTGGATCTGCTTACTCAACAACACAATTCCTACAGTGTGTTGAAGAATGAATGTTTTGCACTTTAATGATAAAAAAAACTGAGGTCATGCTCTTTGGACCTAGTGATGCCTCCTAACTTCAGGCTGACCTGGGTTTTTTAAGTAAATATTTGAAACCTACAGCCACAAACCTGGGTGTGAGACTGGATAGTGGTCTCAAACTTGATGCACAGATTAGTCCAGTGGTCAAGTGCAGCTTTTTTCATTTGAGACAACTGGCCAAAGCAAAACCTTTTCTTTCTCAGCATCACTTTGAAAACACACAGATCTTAGCATCACTTCATTGGCTCCCAGTTCATTTTCGTATTGATTTTAAAATTCTTTTATTTGTTTTTAAATGTTTACATGGTCTCGCTCCACAGGATCTGTCCTGCCGTACACTCCATAACGCTGTCTTAGAACAGCAGACCACCCACTTTTAGTTGTCCCTAAGACGAAGAGGAAGCTTCGGGGTGACCGCGTTTGCCCTTGCAACTCACTTTCTGTTTTTAAATCTTCTCTTAAAATGCATTACTTCTCCTTGCCGTTTGTGATGTTTGATTTTACTGTTTTTTATAGTTTGTATATCTTTACGTGTAGTGAACATCTGTCCTGATGTAAAGATTACAGGAGTTTTCTAAGCTTCCCTTAGTCTTTACCAGCACATTCATTGGCCATTGAGCTATCACTCAATGATATATCACTTCTATGAGGGTTGAATGTATAATTCTTTACACTAGCATGCACACTGAAAAATGAAGAAGTGCCTCCCCTATTCAATTCTGTTATGTTAAGTTCTTGATGTTATTCTGTGAACCATCTGGGGCACACTAACTGTAGGGACCGTCTGTTACCTTTGGCAGTGCAATCATGCCTCGAGGGAAACAACAGTAGGAGATGAGTGGGTCAACTGTTTCTCTGTATGTGTGTGCATGTGCACACACAGTGTGTTTTCACAGTGTGTTTTCTGTCTGCGTAACAGGTTCAAGCCAAAGTACAGATGATGCCGAACAGAACGCATAACATTTGGTTTGGTGTCTGTTACCCCAAATAACCAAATATCTGGCTTTTTAAGGTCTCAGTCTTCCATTCTTTATCTTTCTGAGCTTGTTTGGTTCAGTGTATATGGTTTCTATGCTGACTGCGTTCATTGCTGTGTTATGTAAAGGCCATAATTTTCTCTCCTGGACCTGCGGCTGCTCCTAAAATACTGTAAGTTACTGTATATGAGAATGTGTGTGGCTACTCTCTTATACCTTTTGTTAAACTATCATTTGTAAAAATGGAAGGAATATGTGTGTGTGTTTATATAAAAGTAAAAATAATTGAACATCCCACAACACTAGAAGGATAAAATGGATGGATAATGAATGGATGGATAACTTAACAATGTGAGTGGTACAACAATGTAGGGCCACAAAGGGAGAGGAAAGGAAATGCAAAACCATTTTCTCTAATATCCAATCATAAACTGACTATGATAGGCCCAGTGGTTTATCAGGCTTCATCTCCTCCAACCTGAGGGAAAGTAGAGAATGAGGTGTGGGGTGAATTTTGTCCAGAGGTGATCTGTATTAGTGCTACCAAAGAGACTGCTTTCCATTTCATTCTTTCTTTTTATTGCGGGTCTGCAATGGCTATCCGCACATTAAATTCACTATGTGATTATCACAGGTAGGTTTCAGAGTTCATAGGTGGGCTGTTTCTTGCAAGCAGGTCAGGTTTCACATTTGGCCTCAGTTTAGTTTGATTTAAAACAAACCAAGGCTTCATGAGGTTTCTACTTGACATTGACAGACCAGCTGTCAACCGTCATGCTGTATGCTCCACCTAACATCTGGGTTTTAGTGGAGGTGCTCAGCACAAATAGTGGAGGGGATGGTTACTGAAGACCTGGTAAATTTGCTAAATGTCTCCTCTCATGTTCCTCAATGTCCCTCACTCTTTGAAACCTCCCTCCCAATCAGTGATAGGTGGGGCTTTTTGGTATTTCGCATGCCAAATTTGTTGTTAATCACATTCCAACATATTGATTCAGTCACGCAGGGCCTGAGGAGCGAGTTATGAATTCTGAATTAAGCTGTAGCCCCTGCTCTTCATCATGCCAACGGATTACTGTGGCATTTTGAGGTTTGGGTAGCTGGTTTCCTCTATTTGACACTTGACGAGGTAAACCTTTCTTCATATTTTCAAAGGTCTTTCTCCAGAGTGATTGATTACAATCGAGTTAAGGGAAAATAATCATCTTTTTTTCTCTAAGTCTTGGACAGACATTCGCTTCCTAAATCACATTCATTTTACGGCATCTGATACATTTTGTGTTTTTTCTTTCCTAGAAGTCTGTGCCATGCACTTTTCTGCATTGTAAAATTCAACAGCCACAAACAACTGTTGTTTTAGTCCATGTTAAAACACCTGCCCGGGGTTGATTGAGCTCTAACTGACCCCCAACCAGTCAGGTGGCTCCCTCAGGGACCCTATTTAGCATGCTAGCCTCTGGTTACCTCTGTTACAATTTCTCAATCTACATCATTTCTATTACTCCATCATGCCTTGTCTGTATCACTTGTCTCTCAGTCTGCAAGTTCTCATCTTTATTTTTTTGCATCATCTCATCTTCGTCGATCGTATCCTTTGTTTTTGCCTTTTTCACTTTTTTCTAGTGTGGCTATTCAGTCCAAACTGATTTCAAAAGGTGAATGTGCATGCTGCGCAGTGTTAGCCATGCTTTTTAGGTCCATTTTCTGTTTCTATCTGCACAAAATGAGGTAACGTGTGTGTCCATTTATGAGTGCCTGCTGCCAAAGGCCTGGCATGCCTTTTGTGTCACATTTCATTCCTGTTTTCCGGATAACAAAATGCGCATGTGAGTGTGAGTCCATGAACCAATGAAAGAAAGAGGCAGAGAAAGGGAAAGAAAGAAAAGCACAAATACACAAAAAAACAGGGTTAGTGCACACTAAGAGCTCTGAACACTAGGACTGAATAAATGTGTGAAGACCAGCTCAGTGTGGTGTGTCTCTATCTAATATGGGTGCATGTGTGTGTGGAAAGCGTGGCCGGTCAGCTATGCTTCCACAATGGAACAGAGATGTTTCACCGTGTGTCACAGCTTCAAAGAGGTGAAAATATTCAGACAACAATTCTGTCACTCTGAACGAATCCCAGACTATTTGTTTGACAGATAATAAGATGAAGGAGATACATAGAAAACAAGAACAGCTATTCTTGTTGTATTATTTACTGTCTAAGCAGTAGTGGTTGTAGGCTCATCTTTGATAAGACTATGGATTTCTCCAGAACTACAGCAGCATAACATCTGTAATCTTTATGTCACACTGGTTGGCAGCACCACCTTCCTTGGATTTTAGTATGCTACACTTTTCCTCCCTGACAAGAACAAAGTCCTGCACAAAATGCTAAATACTGGGAAAGTGAAATGGCATAGTAGATAAACACTGATTGTCCAGCTCTCATTTGGATAAATCAATAGTCATGCTTTTAGGAAAATCAAAGGCACTACAATGCATTTTTTATTGATTGATTGGTTGGTTGGTTGGCTGGTTGGTGTGTGTATGTGGCCAAAAAGGGAATGAGTAGACAGATGGAGGAGAATAGAGATGGAAAGAGATGATCTTCCCTGAATGTCCACTCTGTGTCCTGCATGTCAGGTTGTCATGGTGACGGCTGTATACATTCAGGCTAGTATACCTAACCTTATTGGGACAGAGGTCAGAAGGTTACATTTGTGAAAGCATATCTTTTTCATGATAGGGGAATTGGGGTGTATAGCTAAAATTTGATTTAATCTGCTGTGCTAGGTTATTACAACTAATAACAACGGCATAAATTACATTACTGGTAAGCCACAATGATTTTTAATGAAATGTTAATATTGTTGCTTGAAGGAAAAGACAGCCGTGCGTTCGTGCAACCTAAACTCATAAAACTGTTAGTCAGCTGTTTATGAAATTAATTATGGCTTTCACAAATTATTTAAAAATGATTTCTCGTGTACTAGTGGCCCAAGAGCATGTTTTTTATAGCTTCCAAAATCAACACCTATGTGAAACACACTTGTACATTTTTAAATTTAAAGTTCAAGCTGAGATAACCCTGATGACAACTATTTTCTCAGTTTGACTTGTACTTGAAGAGTGAAAGTCAACTTCATGTGTAAAATTGGTAGGTCTCCAGCATTAACTGTAAACTTAGATTTAGATACTTTTCTGCCTGATTGGGATTATTTGGCAGGTGAAAATGGATTTGAACAGGTTGATGATTTGACATGATCAACAGCTGCAGCAGCAGTGGTGATTAGTCTAACTCAATCCAATCTGACACAGACAAGAAGTACAGATTTTATAAATTCAGTGTAACTTTCACCTTCTGGGGGTATCAATATGTCTGATGTCTATTAAAAATCCATGAATAGCTCAAGAATAGCTGCCGCTTCAGACTTTTCTTATATGTAATTTATTATATATAAACTGTATATTGGATAGCAAACACAAACTAGTAATAGTGAATTTGATGGACTTAATTTCATAAACAAACATTTTTTTAAAATGAGATTCAAGTAGTTGTTTTTTTTTGTTTTGTTTTTTTGGTTTTTTTATTGCTGTAGTCATGTGTAGGCTGGAGACAAATGGAGAAACTGAGCCATGGAACTGCCTTATAAGCTGAGCCATGGCCATGAGTTACCGTGGCAACAACCTGTCAGTTTTCTTATATTTACCAAACCTTTCTGTTTCATCCTTTTTATCATTAATAAACTCTGATAGACTCACATACACAGCTTGCTCATAATAAAAAGATGATTTTAATATCACACAGGATACGAGTCTTCACCAGTTAGTTTAAACACTGACTACAAATAAGCTGTGATAGAAAACCAGTATGAGCACAGTAGACCAGACATAATTATTAGACTATCACATCTTTTTATCTTGGTTCCATGCTATGTAACAGTAATTCAAATTTATATAATTAATTTAATTAATGCAAACTGGACCTGGCACACAGTGTGGATAATTTGATTGAAAATGTCACATAAAGTGCATTAAGACCTTTATTGTGCTCTTTAATAAAATTACCTAAACTATATATAAAACTATATAAAACAGGTTGTCAGCAGTGTCCTCAGGGCTACATTACTGCATTACAGAATACTGATGCTCTTACTGATTCATGCAAATAAGCTTTATGAACTCAAACAGCAATGCAGAGAGGTGGTGAAGAGGGGAGGTGAATGGGCCTCCTCACTTCACGCCAATAAAATTAATCTAAAAATTGTAGGGGGTATGGAAGCGATTTGGAGATTGTGGCAGAGGGAGAGACTGGCAATGCCAACTGGAATAGTGTTCTACTGCTAAACTTAATCAGCCAACAAATGGAGGAAGAGGAGGACAATGAGGAAAAGGGGGGGAGGGAGGGAATGAATGGAGAGGGGGTTGATGTGAGCCACTGAATCTTTAGATTTAGAGGAAATGTCAGAGGAAGGAAAGAGCGAAGTGGGATTTCTTCTCCCTTCGGAGGTTTGTAAAGGAAAATGGCAAAGAGCAAAGCAGCCGTCAGAAAGACAGTGAGAATTATTGTATGGCTTCCACCCTTATGAATAGCTCTGCCATTTGCTTTTCTCAGCACCGCTGACCAGCTCATGCTGTCACTTCCAGGTGTTAGTTCATTGCTGCAGGTTGCACTCGTTTTCCAGAGTGTTTCAGCTGCTGGTTTATACAGAAACAAGTTACAATTTAGCAAGTATTATTTGTAAAGAGCAGAAACACTTGCGGAATAAAGGTGCTCTGTTAGGGCAATTGGCTATATTCTAACCCTGTAAACTAGAAATCACATATATACATTTTATAGTTTATTTATTCATATTAAAATTTGCTGTCCATGTCGTGTTCTGTATCACAGTCATATATCAGTTTCTAACCTTAGTTTAACCAGCTGCCCTCTATCGCAGACTACATTTTCTTTCCATAAACACATTTACACATAAAAGTACTGCAACTCCCAGATGCACACAAAATGGCAGATTGACTGTATAATCAAAGAAAATAGGATAAAGGAAAAGATCTAAGGCTAACAAAGACACACACATATAACTACTGTTAAATACTGCACATCAACAACCACACATGGCGGTGAAATTGAGGGGAAAGAAATCACCGCAGAGCAAAATGCTTTCATGCTGTTTAAATTTATTCTGTATTCAGAAAAAAGGGGACGCAGAGATTTAGAGTAAATCAAGAAAGCAATAAATGAGAGGGAGTTAGTGAAATGAGGTGTAACAGACTAATCCCTCTCAACTTATTCAGCAAGGACGGAGTTAGCTTCACCTTTTCATCGACAATCTTTATGATGATTCTTAGGCAGCAATGAAACACCTGGGAATACTACATATGCAGCTCTTATCTGCATATATGCACCAGTATTTTAACTTTTTGTTGATTCTTTTTTTAAATTTGTACCAGTAACTTAAAGCTGACATGAACAACCTTGAAGTCTTACTGGACTTTAAACTAGGCTCATTGGTTGATTCATGTGTACCATGTTTCTAAAATACTATTTTAGGCTTAAGAGACAGTCAGTTAAGAAACTACAGAAAATGCCGACCAGAAAATCTGTTGTCAGTGTTTGGATAAAAGCATTCACTTTGTGAAATCATCTGTCCTGTGTTTTGACATTGATGTCTTGTTGTTTGGGAAAATGCAAGGACACAGAACCCACATATGCTCAGGAGGAGAGCGGTTACTTCGATGAATGGCCGTGGGGTGGCAGTGTTTGCGTCTGATGTGCCAAACTAAACTTAAACTTAAATTTGAATGGCTTTTCTGGTTAAAACTCCGCTTGAAGTTTACATCATTTTGTTGTCCCTTGGGGAAGGGGGAAGATTCAAAACCGTGCTTGACAGATGAGGAGATCTCGCTAGTTCAAAAGGAAAAACATCTAGTGGTTCTCAAAGGTTGATACTATATCACTTTGGTTGCCATAACCGTGATTGTTCACTTATCATCCCTTAACCAGACTGTGGTTAGTTGCACAGACTACAGTGTGAAATTTACAGAATAAAATGCGCAGTGCTGTCTTTGGTCTAGAAGTCTTTAATTCTAAGGTTGCACATTGGAGCCGTTGGTGGAAAGGAAGTGTTTTCATTTCCACATTTGTGGCTTGTGGCTCCAGAGGCTCTTCAGTCCACTTGACTGTGCGTCACTCTCCATAAGCACTGATCCCATCATGCAGCTTAGAGCTCATAAATGGCCTGGAAATGATGGAGCACTGAAGCTGGTTTGGCAGCATCAGCTGATTAGCATTTCTGCCCTCTACCACGCTCGCTTTCTCTCTAGCATACACACTCTCCACAGTCTCATTAAGTAGTAGTTGCTTCCTACATATAGTAAATGATATATGCACTGTATTTAAATGTCACTTTGTTCTGCAGCCTCACCATCTGTCACTCCTCCTCCTCTTTATCACTAATCTCTATTTGTGTGTGTGTGTGTGTGTGTGTGTGGCAGAGAGAGAGAGAGAGAGAGAGAGAGAGAGAGAGAGAGAGATGCATTTGACTTTGTCCAGTACTTGCACATTGCAAAGCTCAGCAATCTCTTCCTTAATC
The DNA here is from genome assembly GCA_020496755.1 of Channa maculata. NCBI lineage: Eukaryota > Metazoa > Chordata > Actinopteri > Anabantiformes > Channidae > Channa > Channa maculata. The sequence continues at coordinate 33,376 of JAHZUS010000252.1, read as the reverse complement.
CTGACTGGAATACCTAAAAAAAAATACTATTAATTACTCTCTCTGTCTCTGTCTCTGAGCTGACTTTTATACCATTTTGCCATAGGGACAAAAAGTAACCGAGTAAGAAGTGGAGTTGGGGACTAAATGAGAAAACAAATGATGCACTGTGTAAAGTCTATACACAAAATTAGTTCATTATTTTTTGTGTCAAGTGCAACTCAAATACTACACCATTTATCAAGTTCCCTGACAGTGCAGACATTGCTTCCTGGCTGTGCTGCATAATCTATTCAACTTTTAAAGCTACAAAATGCATCTTTGGGAATGGAAGTTGGCTGTAGTATAGGGTACAAAATCAGCCCACCCAGGGTGTCAAATGCTGAGTCAAAGCCTGTGGCATCTCAAAGATATGTGTCAGGTACCCATTAGAAAGAGCCTCGCTCAAAAACCTTAAGTGAGTCTGTGTCCCAGGAGGCACTAACTGCACCTTTCCACTTTAACAGAAGTTATGGAGCATATCTCCATCTCTTTAACACCAGCTGATATTCCTGGCGTACTACTTTGTCAGCTTAGGGTAAATGGGTCCCCTAAAATGAAATTTAGTTCATCAGTTCCAGAGAGAACCATATACAGTACCGTTCTGTTACATTTAAGGATCCACAAAGACATTTGACACACAGTTTCCTGTGTGAAGCTGTGTGTGTATATGGTTGTGTGTGGAAGTATGTGAGGGAGTCCCCAGGATTTTCCATACTCCTTATTAGGCTAACAAGTTATACTTCAGATAGGAATGAAGGGGGAGCGAGATAGGCAGACGCAGACTGGAGGGGTCAGGAAACTCCCAGCGATGATAGAAAGCACATTGCACACACACACACACACACACACACACACACACACACACACACACACACTCAGGCAGTACTACACACACATTTGTTGGTAAAAATAGAGAGTGGCTGCTGTTTATGACTTTGTCAACTGTTTTGCATAGTGCTGGCCAATAAAATCACCATTACCATAAATATTATTTTTACAGCCCTGTTCAGAATCACACTGATAAAGTGACTTGGAGCTGAAAAACAAAATGGCCACCCTTACCTTTTCAATCTATTGGTTGTCTTAAAGTAACTTAATGGGTGTTGTTTGGTCTCTGCAATTTGAAGATTTATCTATTTTTTAATTTTAGCCTTGTGACCAGTCCCAAGTTTCAAAATTTTAAACTAAATTATATACTCTAGGAAACACCTATCCACCGACTATGTTGTTACATCAACCCTACTCTAATAATCCAATAAGTAAACATAAAATTGGCCACAAAGTAAACATCATAAGTAGAATTTTAACATACAAAACTTTTTAAAAGGTCTTATGTTGAAAATAAGCAATATTAAAATTCTGTAGTTAGACATTTATAAAATAAGGTTCTTAAGCAAAAAATTAACATTTATTAAGAAGTTTTTGTAGTCTTTTCCCTTGAGACTCCTCAGAACTTCCCTAATGGAACAAATTGTCTTTAATAGGAAAATGTTTACAAGTTAATCCTTCTTGGTTTTCAGGACAACTGTCCCAACAAGCTGGAAAATCCTTTTTAAACTAATTTTAAAAATTGCTTTAGCATATCAAATTTTTAGTGGATTAATAACTAAGATTACAATCAAATGATAACATGAAAATAAAGTTGTACATTTTTGAATCAATTTTTTATAATTGTTTTGTCCTTTGGCCTAATTGTATAGGTACAATATTTGAATGTCTACCTCCTCACAATTTTAGGTTAACGACGTACTGGATAGTGGGTGTTGGGTTTAGTGCTCCAGAAACTTAACATAAGTGGGAAGGATAAATGCCATTTGTTCATGTTCCCTTCTCAAAATGTTATTAAGACCTAAATGTTTAAATGATTCAATTTAAGGGCCTCATTTTCCCTGTTAGTACTTCCGTTTTAGGTTAACCTGCTGAGGTCCTGAATTTGTCTAGTTTGAAAATTGACTACGAACAAGGATTGGATTAGTGGTGTTTTGTAAATAAACTTTATAATCGAATAAATCAAGTTACATGTCAATAACCTAGCCTGGGCCTAAAATCTCTAAATGGATTTAACTCTGTCTTTGCTATTGGGTTACACTTTGTAATTAGGTTCCCTGAAATAGTTTTATCCAAGTTTTAATTAGTGTTTAATAAATGTGGTTGGTTGGTTTTGGGCTAATGTAATGTACTTGGCCTTACCAGTAGTGTTCGATTATTGACTTAGTAACCTAGGCTACAATATTTTGCAAAACCTTTGGTTTATCACAGCACTGTAAATTATATTTAAATTAGAGTGTTTATACAAGTAATGTTTTGGCTAAAACAAATTATAAATTATTTAGTGGTTTACTAATTGAAAACGGTGAATTGTTGAACTGCCTAAAACTGACCATAAACTAAAATTTTAGGTAAATGGTTTTCAAAATAAATCTGGACTTATTGAAAAATTGCTATTTTTTATGTTTTTGTATTAAAGTCAGTTTATAAAAATAAGGTTAGACATTTGGATCATTTCCCTTGGATTCCAATAACGTAAATTCCAAATTAAAAATTTAAAATTAGTTTGTATTTTAAATTCTGTTTTAGATTAATAATTTCATTAATTACAAAAGCCATGATGTATTAAAATACCAGTTAAGTTAATCTCAAATTTTGGTATCAAATGGATTAAACTTATGAGCATATCATGCGAATTGTTTTAAATTCAGTTCTTGTCTTTAATCATTTTACATTTTGAGGGTCCTACTTTAATGTAATAAGCCATGTTTTTGGTGTAAGTGTTTTTGTGTGGGTAATTGTGAGTAACACTTGGTTGTAAGCTAAAATTGCTCTTGTGAACTTCAGGTAATTTATTCCTAAACCTTTAAGGTACATTGATTTTCATCATTGACACTAACAGCCATAGAATAATTTTGTAGTTTTAGGAGGTTTTGTCAAATAATTTGTCAAATAACACCTTTTTGTTTAACCTAGTTTCTTTTGTAAAATATGGTTTCATTGAAATCATTATAATATCATCTTTCCAAATTAGCTAAATGAAAGGTTGGTTTTCAATTTTAATGGTTACTTTGAATTGCTTTAAGAACACTTGTACTTTCACAAAGGCTTTTTAATATTGGAGACAAGTTCTTCAGTCAAATTCCTTTCAGTAATTACATTTCTTAGACTTACATTTTAACACATCAATTTGCACTTTTAAAGTATCTGTTTTTTTACATATTTACTCTCAACTATTAGGTTAAAGCAATTATTTTCGTGTAATTTCCTTCACTGTTTTCACCGAATAGGGATAAATTCATTCATGGACAACATTTAATTCTCAAAAATGTTTGTCAATGTACTAATAGTTCTAACTGGTGTTAATAGTTTAACGTTTATCACTAATTCAATACATTAAAATAATTAAAATACAAATTTAACATGTATTTAAGACTTTTAACGGTAATATAAAGGCAGTTATAAAATTTTTTACCAAAGATGTGTTCAAATTTTATCAGTTTGCATTAAACTCATTTTGTTGACCTCAAGGAAATTTACGTCATAAAAATTGCCCTTAAACTCCAGGAAGGTTCCTACTTGTGAACAATTTATCCCAACAGTCCTTTCCATGCATTTGGATCCGTGTTTTTCTTATTTTTTGTAGGTATGTTTTTTAAAAATTTAAGGATTGTTTTTAGGAAAGTTGGGTTTAGGCATAAGGAGAAACATGTTTTGTATTATATTTAGGAATTTGTCACCACTTCATCTCCAACATTTTAACCAAAATGTACTGCAGATTTAAAATTCATAAAGTTCATTTACAAAAACTAATACTTAATGCAACAACCAAAATGCTTTTTTTTCCATACTTACTCAAGAGTTGGGAATTTATGTCAAAATTTTTTTTCACTAATTTGGATCTGTAATTTAAACCTCAGGTAAATTTTGAAGAATCCTTAGGAACAAAGCAATTATTAAGACCTGAAACAAAACAATTAAAAACTTTAAACAATTTTTCCTACTCACAGTTGGGGTTTCATTACTGTTACTTTAAATTTCCTAAACATGAGACTTTATGAAGGAAAACAAATTAGAAAGTAATCAAAACGATGGTTGGTCAAAGAGTGTAATCAAAAGATAATTGTTATACAAATTATTGGCCTAACAAATCTCATCATTCAGCTGAATTAAATTAATAATGTCTTAGGCCAATTTGGTATTAAAAGAGCCAACCAATTTTATGTTTATTGCAAGAACTTTGCATTTAATACCAAACATTTTGCTCACTTTCACAACCCTTTTGTCCTTTCTGTCTTTAATTAATTCTTAAAATCATTATTAAAACGTATTAATCAGTTTTGCAAATTTTTAAAGAATGTGCTGGTGGTATTCCTAGACCATTTACGTTAAAGGTAATTTCAAATTGGTAAAAACACAGTTATTCCAGGAGTGTTTTGAAGGAATTAGAATGATTTGGTTTGTAATTAACATTGTTTTTCCTAGGTTTACACCTTTAAAATTATTTACATTTTTTCTTTAAAGGAAAGCAATTTGGTAAAATTCCTTTCTAGGATACATTTTATTTATATTTTAATCCAATTAAAAATTCATGTTTTCACAGCTTTCAAAGTTTCCTTCTGCAAGAACTAGTTGGACCTTATTGTTTGGGACCAGTAACTTAAGAAAAAATAAGTTTTCTTTTTTTAATTATTCCCAGTGATTTGTTATACCTGTCATTAATCATATGATTCCAGAAATTTTCCCTTTTTAGGTTTTAGGAAACTAAGGGTATAACAAGAAGGGGGCCAACAGCCAACGGAAAGATGTGTTGGCTAATTGGATCCATGGCGAAAAGCACCTGGTTCTACATGGCTTCACAAAATGAAAACAATTTAACTTATAAGTTACAAAAAACATGTTCAAATTGTAAGGTTTCTATACAGGTTTCAATTAACATTTCCTTAATCCAAAGCTTTGCCTTGTACTATAGAGGAAATAATGAACTTCCCTTTTATAAGGTTCAGTTGCCAAGGAAGAGTAACGTTGAGAACTCCCATCAGGTAAAGATGTGTTGGTACTTGTAAAAGACGAAGGTAGCTGGAAAATTCCTTTTTATGACTTTTAAAACTTGAAACTTGGATTGTTGAATTGGTAAATTATCCAGAAGGCTGCATTAAATAATAACATTCCACTTATAATGAACGTTAACCAACTATGCACTTAATTAAGATTTAAATTCCAATTGAATGCAAATTTAAAGGTAATTTTAAATCTTCACAATGTTGTTATCAAAAATTTAGTTTCAAGCAAGGAAGCTTCGTGTTTTCCAGGCCTCATCGTTTTTTGAAAAAATATTTGCCTGGAATGATTGTTACCAACCAAATTGACATTCTGTAAGAATTGTTTGATTAGGTTAAGCCCTTAGTTTTCAAAGCATCATTACAATAGTATGCTTAACTTAGGTATGTAATAATTTACCTCAAACTAAATAGAAACCTTAATTAATTCCGATTAATTCCTTTTGTGACTTTCTAGGAAAATCAAACATTCTGATTTGTGTTAGTCATGAAAAAGTAGTTAGTTTTGAGGCTGTGCATTTTCAAGTTTGTTTAAATTTCTTTTTTAAGTCAAGGCCAACATTCGTTTTGAATCCAAATGCTTCTTAAGGTCCATTCCTTTTTCTAAGCCTTAATTAGGCACTGCTCTTTTTTTTGTTTAAGTAATTCTCTAAATATGAACTTAATGGCCCAATTTTGAAAATTTTGTTTAAGTGTTTTATAAATAAAGAAATTTCCCAAAAGAAAAGGTGATTTCAAGGCTCCCTTCTTTGAGACAATTTGCCATTGGAAAGAATTTAAATTCTAGGTAAAAATTGCCTGTTATACTCCACAACGAATGTTTGAAGGATTTCCCATTAGTATTTCTGAAGGTGTTTTCGCACTTTGCCTCTTAGGCACCTACTTTTGGTGTGATTATCGTGGTTCAATGGCTTATTCAGCGTTTTGGTTTGTTGATTGTTCCACAGTTTGTTTATCTTGGAGTAACATTGTTCTAATAAATTGCAATGGTCTTCAATAGGGAAGTTTTCCCCTGAATTCCAAATGTCTCCTTTAGTTTGTTTATTTAACCACTTTTAAGTGTTTTTTATTTGTTCAAATTGGTTAATCACATTTATTGTCACCTGGCTGGGTGCGTTATATAAGTTATTTAGCTGCATATCCAAAACCTGTGGAAATAATTGGGTAATGGGCCCGTGTTTTTTAAAATTTATTTTTAATTTCTCTTTGTTAAATATGGTAACCAAGATGGATCCAACATTTGTAACATTACATAATGAAGTGGCTTTCCAAATCCAATACTTTTAAGGTTTCAAGCCACCTTTTACCGTGGAGAAAGATGCGGTGGTTATTGAAGTTATGAAAAACTGGCCTCTAACTTTATTGGTCTGTATATGAAATTTCCACTTTTTTACATTTTTTACCTGTAGTTCAATTATAAGAATAAGGTTTTTTTCATTAAATTTGATACAAACCAATATATGAATTGCAGCACTTATCACTTATGTCCACTTTAGGGTTAACAAAAGGAATGCATTACCTTCAATTCCATCCTTTGCCTTATATGTTTTCATACCCCAACAATGGGGAATGAGTGTGGTAATTTAAACCAAATTTAGGCACCAAAGAGACAATTCAAAATTATTTTTATCCTGACCAAGATTATATTGTTTAAGGTTTAGTGTCATTGCTTTTGCAAAATTTTCAATTTGCCTAAAGTCTTTAACAACGATGATTTCACGTGTAAGAAAATGAATTTTTCCTTAAGCTTCCACCTAAATCATTTTTGAGGTCTAAAAGTGGTTTACCTGAAACGACTTTTGTTTAACAATTGAACCTCAACAATTGGTTTGGATTTAAACTGGTAATAATCTAAATTTGATCACGTTAGCCCTAAGGGTAATTTCTATTAGACACCTAAACTTACTGGGAAATGAAATTTCTTCTTTCTCCATCATGGTAACTTTCAATTTCCCTCAAGGCTACATTATTTTTATGAATTTTTTCTTTTTTTTTTTCAAATTTTTCATGGCATCAAATGTGTTTCCCGGAAGTCTCTGATCCATTTGTTCTTATTAAGCAAAAACTGTCTTAGTTTCCCTAGCAGAAAGGACACTTGCGGGCTTTGTTTCATACCCAATCGTTATACTATTGATTATCCTGCCTGATTTCAATTAATAAATTTAATTAAATGTGACAATTCTTAGTTAAATTTCTGTTTTGACACTTTAGATGACCTCCTAACTTTTAGTGTAAATTAAATGTTTCCAAATTATTAATGTTGTTCCTTCCAGTGTAGGTTGATTTCAGTTTTACTTACAAGCAAAACTGTGAAAATTAGAATCCCTTTGTTCCAACTGCATATTTGTTTGCTGTATTAGTTTGGAAAAAGCAGCTATGTATTGGACCTTTAGACCGTGGGTTATTGGCATGAAAATTTTAACACGGGTTTGAACAACACTAAATGGTTGGAACCCTAACTATTGTAAATTTCATTGCAAACAATAATCGTGTAACATCTGGGAAAGTTCAAATGCAAAGATCAGTGTGTCCAGGATTCAAAAGTGGGTTCACCAACATTTTATATTATTTTGGTCTTTTTTGAGTAAAAAAGTAGTGAAGGGAAATCATAAAATTTAAGAACATTTTTTTTGTATTTTTTTGTCTCGTAGTTGTGTATTGAGGCAAATTTCAGCTACCCTAACCTTAAGGGCAGAGTTGAACAATTCTGTTTAAGTTTTTTTTCCTCTCTGTACTTTTTAAATTAAATTGATTAATAATGCTAGAAAATAATTCAGGTTTCATTAAATAAAATATTTTAAATAAATATAATTTTATTGAAGGAAAAGTTGCGGTTTTAAATTAAAATGATATGGATGAAATAAATGGTAAAGAATTAAAATTTTATGTCCAATTTTATAGCAAAAATATGGAACATTAAATTTATTAACCTAATCAATAAACTTATTTTAATTACTTATATAGGAATGGGTTTCCCTATTAATTTGCTAGAATACGAATTAGAATGGAAATACTTTTTAAACAAGAAATGAAAGTAATGTGCTTAGAAAAGATAGCTATTCAACCTTAAATTTATAATTTTTAAATAGGTCCAATTTAAATTGGAATTGTTCCGGTGTTTAACCCAAATAGGAAAAGGCTTAATTTTAAGTTAAAGGAATAATTGATGACCACTATTTTATGATTTTAAAAATCAATAAGAAAGGTGGTTTCTAACATTACTACAGTTTGTAAATCTTTGTTGTTATTTTTAGTTAAGAGGTGGAGAAATTTGAGCCACAAATAGGCATGGTGTTACCCCTGAACAACCTGGTCATTTTTATTCATGTACTTTCCCTTTCAGGTTTTATCAAAAATTATGCTTTTTAAAGTGCTAAAAAGTGATAATTGGTTAAATTCTTATTTATTAACAAAATTTTAAATAATTATAAATTAATTTCAAGTCAGCAGGCTTTAAGAATCAATTTTAAGTTTGTTTGTTTTTTTTTTATTATGCAACATCGGAAAATTGGATTGATGTAAAAGGATTTAAAGGACCTTATGGCTAAAAAACCTAACTTTAAATGATTAAACTTAATGTTAAAATTTTTTTTTTTTTAATTTAAAAACTTTTCTCAAACACTTTCAAAAAGGTTAAAAAGGTTGGCTTCCCCTTAAAAATTAAAAAAAAAAAATTTTTAGGTCCGAAAAATGCCCTTTTTATTTTGGCCTCAAACCCCAAACAAATAAAAAAAACCCCAAAAGGGGGAAAAAATGAATTGTTAACCCTTTAAAATTTTAAAAAAATTAAACTTTTTCCCATTTTGGGACAAAACCACAAAAACCCTATTTATCTTCCCTTTTTTTCCCCTTTTTAAATTAGGGGATTAGGGTTATTACCCAAATTTTCCCTTTTGGGGTGAAGCCTTGGGTTTAAAAAGGGTTTCAATGCAAAAATTTTGGGTAAAAAACCCATAAAAGGGGGGGGAAAGGGGGTTTGTTTGGGGAATTAAAATTTTTTTTTATTTAAATAAACAGTGAGACAGAGCTAAAGTAAAGAGGGCAAAACAACGACCAAACCTCAGAACAACATGCAGGTGACAGAAACCCACATGAACAGAGTTAGGAGCCCAAAAAACATAGATGCAAGTAATGATGACAGGAATAAGAAGAACCATGAGACGGGTAGACTTGAAGACAGTGTGTGGCATGGATAACAGAGACGATGATCTGTCGGGGAACTGAGGGGAGAACTGGGTTTAATAAGGCAGGGGAATAGGTGAAAACAATTAAGATTGATCTGGAGAAATGAACTGAGGACAGGAAGTGCCGAAAAGGGGTACAAAATAAAAGTCCAAGACAGGAAGTGAGTATGAGGGCCAGATCATGACACAGTGTTGCTTTCTTATCACATGTCCCCTACCTCCTCCCTACACTCCTATATTTACATTTTCTTTGATTTCCTTCCTCCACTTTTTTTCCTCTTGTCCCTCCATCTTCCTCTTCATCCAGTTTTGCTTGTGCCTCTGTCTGCCTCGTCTGATTCTTCCATCTTTCTTCTCCATACACTCAGCTGACACCCGTTTTACCTCTCCTCGCACTTTTGCCTTCCCTCTAACTCTTCTATCTTAACATCTATGTTTTCACCCCCTCCTCTACTTTTGTGTCAATCTGTCTTCCTTTTTGTCCATCCCTCTCATCTCCTCTCCTGTCCTACAGTCTACCTTGAGGACAGAGGAGCTTGGTTAAAAACATGTTCCATTTGTCCTCCCTCCTCCTCCTCCAGCTCCTCTCCTCTGCTGCTATTCTGTCTCCTTCTATGGGATTATCCAAATTTGTTACAGTGTAACAGCTGCTTCCTCCTCCTCGTCTTGTCCTCTGCTGTAATGTTTAATTCCATCAACATCCATGTCTTCTCCTGTCTTCCTTCTCTATCCATCTGCTCATCCCCTCCTTCACACTACGCAGAGGTTTCTCCCTTCTACTCCTCTTCCTGTCTTTGTATGTTGAAAGGTTGCAAAGATACTTGCCTTACTACTCCTCCGTCATCATCCTCTGCCTCCTCTGATGGAACCTGAATCAATCAAACATGACACAGTGTAAAAACCCTTTCCTCTTTTATCCTTCAGTTCAGTCCCTCGTTCAGTCCCCCTTCCACACCCCTCTCCTCCGTCATTTCCCATCACTTCTGTAGAACTAGAACTGTGTCAAAGCATGACAAGGTTTAAAAGTCCACATATATACTACACAACCACTACTAACTACTCTCATATATGTTGATTTACTCAAAATCTAAGGTTAATGTCACATTTTGTCTGACTGCTTCATGAACCAAAGACATTAGAGCTGCTTCAGATGGCAACTTCTGAATGAAGTGAGAAAAGTTAGATGCTGTTTAAACATGGAATATTTTAGTGTGTAACCTCTACTGCTTTTTATACTTGGCTTTTGATCAGAGACAATATCATGTCACTCATCTAATAAAATATCTAAACACAAGGATCATATAACTGTTTTGGAGCTAGAATTAGAAGACCTTTATAACTACAATGATTCATAGCTAAAATGAAATTATCTCTTAAATTCATTCAATCCCATATTCCCTATTTTTTGGCAACAAATCCAATCATGTTTTTGCTGTGCATGGGTTCAGACATTAAGAACCATAAAGGAGTAGTAAAAGTATATTTGTGATTTAGTGATTTGAGGACAAGAATTTATCAGTATGCAGAAATACATAGGTTCTCATTAGGAAAAAATGAACTAGGAAACAAATTAAAATAGATGAAAATCCTCTTTATTGGGAGGTGCCAGGCAAAGTTGTGTTCTTAATTTTAAAAAACCCGATGAGAGAGAGGTGCTTTTAATTGTTCCTACATGGACTAGTTCGCAGTGAAAATACCTAGGTTGTAATCATAATTTAATACCTATGTAGTCAAGGTTGTAACCTAGTAAGTAATGTCCTCTTTGTTGTTTTTCTATGATGTTCATTTGAATTGAAACGACATCATGAAAGCAAAAATAAGTAGAGGGGAGACTTTTTAACCTCCTACACCCAACCTCAGTCAGCTCTATTTACACAAACCACAGTAGGAGTGTATCTAAACCGCCCAGGTCATGTTCACCACACATGGGGTTAATCTTATTCTGTTAATTGAGTTCATTAAATCACAATTGGTGTAATGGTGCTTGTGTATAAATCAAGTTAATCTGTGAAAAAGTTAAACTTGAAGTGTGTGTCAGTGAGTGAGTAGCTGCTTTTTCACGGCAACCCATTAAAAACAAAAGCACAGATTTAAACTTAAACTGGCAACCTGTGTGCACTAAACAAATACATTATAAAGACTGCCGCATTGCTTTAGATCGATCTGTACTCTACAGCGGCAACATGCATTAACTTTGTTTTTATCAGACTTAATCGCTAATACTTAATCGCTAGTGGAGCCACATCAATTGCTGGTGCTGAAACCAACAGATAGCTGCCATTATGTAATGCAGACTGTGTGAATATTACAGAATTCCATTTGAAGGTCCCAAAGAATTTGCAGTCAAATATCTTTTCAACTGCATTTTTATATCTACTGCTAATACTGTAGTTAGATTTCTTTTAATCGAAGAAGCGTTTGAAATTATTAGTGATGGTACTGAAGTATAAGGAGCACACCAGCATGTGCACTTACTGAAGAGACTGTTACATCTGAAGATGCTCAATGTGCTTTGGTCCCCAAACTGACATTAGCAGTAAGCTGGTGGGCATCGTCATGCAGAGAGCTATGCTGCCAAAAACAACTGTGCTACTGCTCATGATAGACCAAATTTTGATTAAAAAAATAGTGATGCTGGCACAAATTTGCATGTGTGTGTTAGGGAGGAGGCTATAAGCTCCATGCTGTACCTGAACTGAGGGTAACAAATGACCAATGAGCTGGTACAGACCCACAGTGCACTGCTCTATAATAAATGCGAATTGCAGGGATACTGTTCCCCCTTGGAAAATTTGATCATAGCGATTCTTTTCTTTCCCTTTTTCTGTAGAGTCCCCCCCGCTGTCTGTCACTTTCTTTTTGATCCCAGCAGTGACATCAGTATCCACAATGAACCTTAAATACTGACACACACTGTAAAGAAAAGGAAAAAGAGAGCCGGTTGTGCAGGAGTATTGAAACAGGAACTGGAAGTATATTTTAATTTAGTAATGCTACTATTATTAATTATCAAACATTATAAACCTTACAAACCTTTGACTTACAATACAATACAATACAAGCAATACATCTCAAAAAAGTTGGCAACAAAAGGCGAAAAAAGTAATTGCTACAAATAAAAAAAATAAATTGCAGAAAACAGACATGACTCTCTATTGAACATCACTGCATGGGCTAAGGAACACTTCCAGAAACTTGCATATTTTAGCAAGACAATGCTAAACCACATATTGCATCCATCACAACAGCATGGCTTCGCAGGAGAAGACTCCGGGTGTTGAACTGGCCGGAACGCAGTTCAGCACCCTAAATGTGTTACACATTGTCCCTCCTTTTTTTGAATTGGGGTTATACTTAAACTGAGGTGACAGTGGCAGTTTTCAGTTGATCTCAGCATCTTATCATTGTTCAGAGAATAAGAAAATAATAATTCATATTAATTTGATCATCACAAGGATTTCCAACATCTTTTTCTTTACTGTACAAAGTAATAATTTCTGTAATATTAGCTGTTTTCATTTTATTTTGCCATCAAAAAAAAAAACATCCAGAAATTGCCTTGCTTTCCCAAGACTTGAAACATTACAGACTTTGTACAATTTCATCATCATCCAAATCTGACTGGCCTACTGTTGTAATGTTTCTATTTTTGCTGTCTATTGTCATTTCAGAGGAGCAGCAGAAGGAAGAGGGAGATGAAGAAGAGACGCTGACAGGAAAAGATGAAGAGGAGCGGCGCATTGCTGAAATGGGCCGCCCCATGCTGGGAGAGCACGTCAAACTGGAGGTCATCATAGAGGAATCATATGAGTTTAAGGCAAGTCAGGGAGTGTGTTGGTGTGTGGCACTCATAAAGAGATGATTGAATAAAGTCAGAAGAAAGGCAGAAGCACATTGATGTGAAGTCTAATTCATTAAGTCCTTTAGTCATTCACTGGCCCTTGCTATATGTTTGTTATGACAACAAGCACTCCATCCTGTCTCTTTCTTCATCAGTAATAATCCCCTAATAACTGCAGGGCTGGCACATGACTTTGAAAACAGGAATGATTTCATTACACAAATGTAATTTGTGTAAGATATGGAACAAATCACATGTGACAACTGACAAACAGCAAAAAAGGCTGAAATTGCAATGGCCAGCACAATATCACCATCATTTATCCAGTAAGACAAATACACTTGTTGTGCTCTCTCTTATAGTTACAGGAAATAATTGTGTAATCATCCTATGTGCGCCCTTTCCTAGATCTCACATTCCCACGCAAACTCTTAAAACAGGCGTAGATGTAATTACCAGCCATGTTACATTTGTGTGTGTGTGTGTGTGTGTGTGTGTACTAATGCATGTTCTTTGCTGCCACTCCACCTCCACACTCGCTCTAGACAGACACTTAATAACACCCAGTAATAGCTCGCTACTTGACAGGATGCTATACTTTGTCAAGTAGTTTCGTACATTAAATTGTGTGTGCCGGTTTTTGTGTTTGTGCGTGCATAGAAGTGGATCCTACAGTTCTGCTTATTGGCAGATAGTGAATTATCGGAATGTGAGTATCTAATGTAACAGGCTGAAGGAGAAAAAAACTAAATGCATTAGTACATTGGTAACTTCAAAAGGAATCGAAGTGAATTTAATTACATAAAACCACAAAACAAATAAAAGATATTAAGAACAACTTACAAACGACAAAACAAATTGAAAACTGATGATCACTGAAGTTATGACAGCTTTTATTAGCTTATATCTTTATAGATACCTAACAACCAGTGCTCAGTGTTTGTCTTATCATTAAATAAAATAATGCTTCTACACCTCTGGTTCCTTTGCCAAACTTGAGGTGTGTTCAAACTAACCACAAAACAAATGTTATGGCTTGAGTTATTCATTTAAATTGAATGTCTGGATCTGTTTTTGCAGTTTATCCACTCCAGTGAATGTACTAGTTGTAGAGACCGCATCTGTAGCTAACTACTAAGATACAGTCTCACCATGTGTGTGCGTTTACACATTTTCAACTCATAAAGTTCTACTCCCAGCTCCATCTTAATGCAGGGAAAATTCCTAAAATTCCCTCTCTTAACATTGCCTTTATTTTGCTGCTGCTAAAATTCATTTCACATTTTGCCTGACAGTAAAGTAGCTTGCACAAACTGCTAACTAATTGCTGCTTTTATCAGCCAACAGTATCATATTGAATATGTTTCAGAGCTGTTTTGTTTGTAAAGAAAAGACGTATCAATGTCGATCATGTGAGAGAAAAGGAAAGATATTTGGCATGGGGAGAGAGAAAAAAGAGATTTATCACAGTGCACTGAACTGTGGGTTGGCAGCAGGTCGACAGTCATTTGTCGCCCTCAGCTGGGTCTTTAATGGGGTTTATAGTGCCACAAACTGCTGACATAAAATATCTTATTTCACTCACCAGACTTGTGCACGTCTGTAAAAATGAATGCACATAAGTACATAGTGCATGTATTTTTTAAAAACAGTCTAAATTGGTGAACTAAGAGAGAAAATGAAGGCAAAAACACCAGCATTACACAGAATGAAAAAGGCAGTATTACAGTATTACACGAAGCAATTTCAAAAGCCTAGCTGAGTTAAATAAACACTCCACAGACAATAGGCAGAGTAAAGCTGATTCTATGTGTGTGTCCACAGCAGCAGCGAGACACTTTACACCCCTAAGCTCCATTCAACACAATTAGCTTCCCAGTTTCCCTCTGAAGTGGAGAGAGAAGGAGAGAGCAGTCCCTACTGCTCTGCTAATTAATGTGTGATGTGTACTGTGTGTGTGTGTGTGTGTGTGTGTGTGTGTGTGTGTGTGTGTGTGTGTGTGTGTGCGTGCATGAGCGTTTGCGTGCAATCACAACATGTCAGTTTCAATCCTTCTTTTTGAAGAAAAGGGCAAAGAAATATAAATACTTAAATCAAGAAGAAAGAAGAGTTGGGAATAACAGAGGGATAAGGGGAATAGAGGAGGAAGGAGAAGGGGTGCAGAAACAAAGAGATCTAAAGCACATAGGCATAATTGTCCCTGCACAGGCATAAATTACTGGTAAATTAATGTTTTTAACCCTTAAGCATCTTTCATTTATTGAAAATTTAAGTAATCAAAACACTGATTCTTGCATTTGATTCTTTCACACAGCGTGGTCATGAAAACGGTTCCATAAAAAAGTCTGACGAAACAAAGACACTCTGTGGAATGTGATGAGTGTTTTCACTCTTAACTGAGAAACTTTATGTTAATTGCTCCAGCATTTATAAATATTAATTTTGGGGCAGCTTTGACTTTGGTAATGCAGTCGTCCACAAGCCGCCATGTAGAAGTCACTTTGAACATGACAAAAAAGCCACAACTGGCAGTGCCTGGAATGTAGCAGCACCAATGTTCCTCAAAACTAACACTACATTTCCCACATATTCCTGCCAATTTAAAATAGTTTGCTCTGAAACCGCTGTGCCGTCCTCCATATTTGGGCCCTAAAGTAATCACACATATACTTCAGATTACAGCTAATAATTAATGCTCACAGAATTTCATTAAATTACATCCTGAGCACTCACTGAACAGGCCGGTGTCCCCTCCTTAACCATTATTTATGTTTCTGTCCTTTGGCAGAACACAGTGGACAAGCTGATAAAGAAGACCAACCTGGCTCTGCTGGTAGGAACCAACAGCTGGAGAGACCAGTTCATAGAAGCCATCACTGTGAGCGCAGGTACGGTCAATGGAGAGATGTGTTTTTTTTATCCCTTTGGTAGTTTAGTTCTGAATAAAACTGAAGTGGTTTATAGACAATAATGTGTGTGTGTGTGTGTGTTTGTGTGAACAGCTGCAGGTTTAACTGTTGAGTTAAATGTGGTTCTCCATCATGTGTCAAAAACAATAACAGAAATCCCACGGTGAATACGTGTGTGTGTGTCTGTGGTTTGCTACTTTATCACTTGCAACTGAGTGATTTCACAGTTCCATGGAGTCGAGTGTGTGTTTATGGGCTGGCCTGGTTTGATGTTCTGGAAAGACAGACAATGACCAAATGGGAGATTATGCTGAGAGTGGTTGTAGGGGTGTTTGTCTCAGCCTCTACAAAGGAAGAAGAACAACTGTGTGTTTGTGTGTGTGTGATAGAGACAAAAGGGGAATATTTAACACTCATGTCATGTCACTGTTGAGATCATTCAGAGGCCAAGATGTCCCCTGAAGATGGAGAAAGAGAAGACATATGGGAACAGTCAGTGTTAAGGAACCCTGGCATGAGACAAAACCGAGTATGAGTCAGCTATGAAAAAGAGAAATAGAAATGAAATATTACGTGTTCAACCTGTTAGCTAGTAAAAGACAGAGTGGCAAAGAGAGAAAGGGAACAAACGAGAACAGTTACAGAAAATAAGAAAGGAGAAAATGGCGACCTTTTTTCCTGTTCCACTGCAGTGTCTTCACAGTTGATTGGTTACTAGTTGCAAATTTCCCCACTGGAGGCAGGATAACGTTACTGCAGTTCATTAGTGGAAAGGAGGAGGACACAAAGGACGCTTTACTTTGAATGGCAGGAAACAGTTAGTGGTGTTGTCTTTCTGCTCCAGTATTTGGTCCACCAGTTATGAGCATTATTTCCTGACTCTCGTCTCCTAGACTTACTGTTGATGTCTTTGTTAGTGTAGTTGACACTGTTTGCCACTTCCTGTGGATGTGATCTGCAAAAGAGCTTAAGAAAAAACATGTTCAAAACAGCAGTCCCCATTGAAGGACCCACCCAAAGTGCAACAAATCAGGCCATCAGATGTTTAGTTATAATTCTTTCCTTTTTTGTGACTCTTTGTCTTCTTTTTGGTCCTTTTTGTCACTTTTAGGCTATTTTAAGGCTTTTTCTTGGTTGTTTTTGTCTCTTTTCCTTTGTCCTACTGGTTATTTATGTCCACTGGTATTATTGATTTTTTGTAAATTTCCCTCTTTTTTGGTCTCTTTGTTAACATTTTGTATTTTACTTCACTTCTGCAACTTTCAAACATGAGACATTGACACTCAGAACCTCTGGTCGGTATGGGCTGTTGGACCTCTGGGGCCCCTGGGCCTGTTGCTTTAATGAAGCTGTACAATACACTGCGGGTACATTTTATACTTTAGTTTCTCGAGCTTTACATTTTAATTTACATTTCAATTTGTGTCAAGCATTTATGTGTTTGGTGCTTAGTTATTCTGAAAATAGTCCCGATAATCTTTGCATGCACATAATTGAAAAAAAAAAAACAATTTGCTGCTGCTGTCTTTGAAACTGGATTTCAGTTTGAGCATTGTTTGTCTATAGCCTGCTCAGACACTTTAGTGTCTTCAAATAACTTTATCCTGTGTGGGGGTGTGTGTATATTTGTTTGTGCTTTAGTTAGCCAGCCTGTCAGCCAGCCTTTGTTGGCGAGCTGATGCCATTAATGAAAGGACCTGTCGTCTCTCTCTTATCTGGGATTAGCCTGTCTAGGCTGACAGAGTGCTGTGTGTAAGTGTTTCCGTGTGTGTGTTTGTGTTAAAGATAGAGCCATGCACCTTCCACTGAAGAATCTGCTTTTTTCGTGACAGACACGTGTCAAACATACACAGCAGTATAGTATGTACTTACGCAGTAATTGCTTCTTCCAGGGCTTCACTTCAATTCAAAAAAGTATGTGCCTGCAGGCTGCAACAGGACAGTTGTAAAACACGCACAAACATGCACACAGATAACAAGCCAAATCGGATTTGAAACCAGATCATGCTGGAGACTGGTTTTCCTTTAAACCGGAATCTTATTGATCTGGAGGAGTTCAAAGTGTTTAAAAGAAAGAGCTGATTGGATCAAACTGGCATCTGGTCGGGTGGTCAAACATCTACGTGTGAAACAACAGCTTCGACAGCATGTTTCTCTGCTCTCTTTATTTATTAATTGATTTATTTATACATTAAGTACATCCTGTTAAAAATGAAAGTAGATACAGTTATGTACATAAATTTAATGTAAACTATTAAATTATTATGAAAAATAGAATAAAACACCAAGGGTTTAGTATTACATCACAGTATAAATAATTAGGACTTGACAAGAATACCAGCATGTAGAGATACAGGAAGCTGGGGTCAATCTGAAATCAATTGCCATGATTGCCATTGCAATCATGCAATCATTGCCATTGCCATGATTATTACCACCAGCTCCCATTGTTTGACTTTTAATGCATTCACACCCAGCATGCCGCTCACATTCAATTTTGTGAAGTCCAAAGGAAGCTAACTTTGTTGGCAAGAAAAAAAAACTCACTTTAATGTCTTAAAACAGAAGAACTGTGATGACTAAGTAGGACTTGGGGTCAGATTCCAGACTAAGCCTCATTCGGTGTGCAGTACGATACAATAAACTAACAATGACTTATGTCATCTTGTGTTTGCTGATTAAACTGTAATCACCAAAGGTAATGGCGCATTAAATGAGTTGAGGTAGGTTTTGTTTCCCTACAGCCCTGACATTCTTTTTCACTATCTTTTCTCTATTTAACTTTGTGACTGTTTACTGGACTTTCTTTAAATGTCTCTCCTCACTCTCACTGAGTGCACAAAAGAAGGTCAGAGATTAACGCGGATAAAAACATGGTGGTCTGGTGAAGGTATGAGAAGAAATGTGAACAATGTGACATGAGACCAGGCCAGGGTCACCTCCTGTGAGTCCAGTTCAGCTCATTTCCCCCTTACGGACAAATGAATAATTAGGTTGGTGCTGGAGATGAGATGAAGAAGGCTGAAGGTAGAGACAGAAAAGGTCAAATGAAACTAAGATGAGTGACCAGACACATTTTTAGTACTTTCTGATCATTAAAAAAACATCTCTAGTGAAAGGATGTAAAGAAAGTAAAAGCAGAACAAAAGGGATTCTTAGAGAAGAATGGGGATGAGGGTAGCAAAAGCATTTTTGTTGAGTACAAGACAACCAACCACACACACACACACACACACACACACACACACTTACACAATAAGAACCAAATAGAGACACACTGTAACTTGGCGGCTCATCTCTTCAGACACACACTGCTGGTCTGAACGAGTCCTGAGTGGCTGTCACTGATGTGGTGGTGGATTTAAACTACACTGATACAGTAGCTTGGTCTAATCTCATCCCCCCACTCACTCACTCCTTTTAATACCCTTCCTCTCTTGCTCTTATCTTAAATGTATTAGATTGCAATGAGGATTTGAACCACTTAAAAGGAGCCTCAAATATTCCTTCTTTTTAATAGAAGATATTTAGTATTTCTCTTTGATTCTCTCATCTTTTTTGAAGTATTAGATTAAGATCTCTGTTCCTAAAAAGCCTCCAGACATCATTTTGTCTTCATATATGGCAAAAAAACGGCAGTTTTATCAGGATTTCAGTTCAGCAAGGGGAAGATTGCAGATTTGGAGCAGCTTTCATGCTCAGACAGCAGCCATAAGAAGACATTTAAAATCTGCCAAGGCTTAATCAACAGGTCACAGCACCATAACGTCATTTTGGCACTTACACCGCCAGGCTCTTGTGTTCACATGCATGCACACAAAGTGCTGCCAAGACCATGACATTCATCTCAAAGCAAGAAACCTGCATTTAACTGGCCATTATAGCCCTGTTAAATGTCAGTGTGCAGTTGTGCACATACAATATGTGACAAGCCTGCCAAGTTGCAGTTTAGCGAGCAGTTTGATAGTGTTGACAAATCTGCATTGGAACAGTAATTTCTTATGAGAAAATTATTTGTCACTAGAGCTGCGCACAATATTGAATAAGTTTCATTATTGTTTTTGAATGATGTGAAAAATCCAAGAACCACGATTAACTTAGTTTTTTCTCTGCTGTCACTCAAATGGCAGTAGACACCTTTGTCACTCGTTGGTGAAAATTGAAAGTGTCATTTTCATTTTCAGCCACTACATAAAGCAAGATTGTCTGGGTACACTCACATAGAATATAATGAACTTGCTATATTGCTCTTGGTCCAATGGTAGTTGTCAGATGGTTGTAGGTTCACTGAGATGGATTGAAGCATCGTTTTTTCTTTATGTACAGTTGTGCAAGAGTAGAAGATGTTATGGAAGCTACAAAACTAGGTAAGAGTGGGGAAAACACAACATGGCTGGTTGGATAAACACAACATGCAACTTTTATGGTCGATAGAGGGGACAGCTCCTCTCAACCTATCTACTGAGGTTTTAATTTCAACAATAACATTAATCTTTCCTTAATCTTAGCCAAGATATTTTAGGTATTTAACTCATCAAACACTGACAAAAGATAATGTCCTGGTTATTGTTTGGGAGGCCAGTGTGAAACGCATACATGCCATGAAATCAATATTTTGGTACTAATTTGGTAGCATTTAAACACACAATATATGAATGGGTTTGAACATGTGTGGCTGTGATCATTTTACAGCCATTTAACCAAGCAAGATTCACAACAGTGTGATCTTCTGTAAAGACTCCACTTTTGTTGAACAAAAAAAAATCAATGGAAATGAAATCAAGAAAGCGGTGGGGGGGGGGTTCTTTCACGAAAAGTGAAAGAACGGGAAGGAGATTGATGTGATGTGCAGCCACGCCACACTCCACTGCCCTCTAATTACTGAGAGGACACCCTGCTGTTCATCACCTGCTCCTGTGTGCGTGTGTGTGTGTGTCTTATTTATGAACGTATGTCTCTGTGGGTTTATGTATGTTTAATGTGGATATTCAAGGAAAAAATTGAGCTGCATCTGACTTGTTGTAGCTGACATTAGTAGCAATTTCATGCCAGTACATATGCCCTGAATGTACTGAGAAGCATTGAGAAGTAGGAATCAAGCAGATTTTGTGATCATTTTTACTGTTTCATGTGGGCAAGCATCATTATGCTGCATTTGCCTTATTGCTATTTGTCTTTCTTATATGTGGAGTTTGCATATTCTCAAACTTAATCTACATTCTTTATTGTAGATGGTGAATAACATTGAATGACTCACTATTATGACAGATTGTTTAATAAATTTGTTGGCTGTCTGAGTCATTGTCTTTTCAGAAAGCAAGTTGACTGACGTGTGTGACTTGTGTGTGACAGGTGCAGAGATAAAACTTGAAATGCATTTTCAAGGATGTTGCATAGATTTGAGTTTTTTAGGTTTTTTTTGTTGTTGTTTGTTTGTTTGAGGATATGATGACAGTTTTTACTTCATTATTTTGAATAATATAGTTATGATTTTATTTTGTGCTTGGGTGTGCTGAGGAGTGACTCGTTTAGCTGTCAGCTGTCTATTTAAAGCCCTCCAGTGACAACATGTCATTCATTCATGTAGTAAACCAACTTTCTGCTTTGGTTTCAGCTGAAATCCAGACGCTCCAGAACAGTTCTCGTCCAGCTGTCACTGAACTGCATCACAGCATATTTGCATAAAGTTCTGCTTTCTCCAACTTTTACCAGTTGCAGCTTTAAATGAGCCACTACAACTATTAATTTATTAAATATTGCCGCTCTCTTATTCTTATGGGGAAACTTTCTTTATTTACTCTTTTAAGTGGGGTTTTGAGGTACATGTATATGAGTTCTTTACTTATACCCCTTTAGAGAGAAACATTTTGTTAACTTCAGCAAATGTGACAGCCACAGTTACTTTTAGATAAAATTTTTCTATTTACATATTTAAATTGATCAATCCCAATACAGCCACTAAAACCAACATTTAAATGCCTCTACTCACACTAGTATTCACTATTCTGCAGCCTGGTTTATTTTATTCATGTGTGCCATAAACCTCAGTTTTTATACAAAAACATAAAAATAAAAAAAACACACATCAACCAGACGATCTGCGGAGTTTTTTTTAATTCCATTTAGTTGAGAAATAATTTTAATAAAGGTTAGCACTGAATGCTCCAAACAACTATAATTTTAGACAATAGACTTAACTTTGAATTCTTTTTGCATAAAATTGTGCCTTTGTGTTTCCACAGACCCTCTTTATGTGCTGAGCTGCAATGGAGAGACAGTTAGAAAAAGAGGCAAGGCTGTACTAAAAAGGATTAACGGTAACTTTGGAAAACCCTCTCTCCTAAACATTACGTTCCTTCACAACTAAACTGGAAAAGCAAATACGTTTTTTCTGCAACGTAATTGCAACCTGATTATGTTTTCTATCAACATAATGAGGATTTCTTGCAAATACCTGGATACTGAACATTTTCTTGAAATTGTTCTCAGGCAACATGTTTTTGTCTGAAATATCTGACTTTACAAGTACAAGATTCCGTTTGTCTGACTGCAGAATTATTAATGGTTTTATGGTTGTGTTACTGGACTTGTTGGTTAAGGTTAGAGAAATATCATGGTTTGGCTTAAGAAAGAACAAATTTCACACACATGTTTATTTGCTTTTAAACAAAAACAAAATCTTTTGTTTGTGCTTTTGTTGCCTAAACCTTAACTATACATGGGACTCTGGAATTACACAGAGAAGCGCTCAAATTTTAAATTGACAGCAGCGGCTTATTTCTCTGAATGTGTGATGATGTTGCCTCCATTTGGGAAACTGAGCCTGTCTTTGTGCACACTACATGTTCCCTGTGCTTGCATTCAAAAGTGTGTATTTTCTATTGATCACAGGGTGTGTGTTTGTACATCCAAGATGGATGAGCTGTTTGAATTCTGATGGCCATTTTTCTTAGTCTCTCTTTCTTCTTCTGTTGATTGAAGGGTTTTTCATAGCTTGCAGGATTTTCTTTGCATGATCTTGTTTTGCCATGAGTTCCCAAGCCCAGTGTGTGCAAGTCTGCATATGTGTTTGTGTTCTTGTGTAAACACATGGTGGTGAATGAATAATTCCTTCCAGTCCCCTGAGCTCAGACCGTATCACTTCAAGCACACAGTCCTACACCCAGACACACTCATGTTCACGTACTTCGCTTGGCTAGCAGCATGCAGAAATGAGCCACACTCCACATCTGACTTATTTGAGCACAGCTCCTGGGCACGCTCAGTGGGCTGCAGCAGATAACACACATCCACCACTTCCTTAGGGCGAGGGCAAAAGATTGATATGTCTTTATGCCAAGAGCACAGAGGCACATGCTCAACCTCTTGATAGAAAATGCTGAAATGCGGTTGCTTGGGATATTATTGCTTCTTTATCATTACATTTTGTGAGTCTTTTTTAATCCCTTTGATTTTTGAGATCAGTTTTGTTCTTTAATATTTATTTTGGGTTTGAACTGAATTTTATTTGCTTTTCAACAATACTGTGTGATTTTAAATGGCTGTCGTTCTATTTTTTTTTACTTTAGAAGAAGCGGCTAATCTGTGGAAGATAAAGAGGCAAATAAATCCAAATAAATAACAAAGAATACCACTAGAATATTACACACAACACAAAGAGACTGACACTGACATTTTGAAAAGTAACCAAGGGCAATAGAGGGATGAGGAAGATTTAGGGATGGGACTTGAATAGTGACAGAATATTCAGTTGTATAAAGTCTATATCAGCAAAATGGGACCAAGAATAAAACGAGTTAGGAAGGCAGAGAGGCAGTAAAAAATAAAGACTTTATGTATGACTGCTTTATCAGTGTAACGCCTAAGTGAGCACAGAAATAGAGACGAGAAGGAAAAAGAGAGTGTACAAGTCAGTCATACAAAGACATATAGACAGAGAAGGAGAGATGAGATAGCATACAAAATATGTCCCAAACACAAGAGGAGAGAAAGATTGAGGAATGCATTTGCTTCCCAAGTGAAGCTAGAAACATGATGTTATATATATACTGTATATGAGCACATTATCATGCATCATCAGTCATCATTAGTACTAGACTTCAGGAATTCTACCAAAAGATTTTTATCATTTTGTCTCTATTATTATGCATATTTGTGCAGCAAGCCCCCTGAGGTGAAAGTACCATATGACGTTTCTGCTACGAGTTACAGCAATTTCTCGAAAATCTGTGTTTATTTTTTTTTGTTTATTAATATGCAAATGTATGCAGAGAGAAGCTCCAAAAACCTAATCAAATATCAGGTAACAGTCGTGCAAGTATGAAGGTTCTACTGTCTTTTATTCAGGTGTTATTATTAGTCATATGTTGATACATAAGCATCAAAAGTTTGCCAATGACCATCAAGCACATTTGACCCACATATTTTTATTCGGTAATTACTGTATCTTGCACAGGTGTCAGCTAACACAGTTAACTAGTCAATGCAATACATTTTAGCTGCTATGGTAAAATCACTGATTCATAGTAAGGTCTTGTTACTGTAATAAAAAAGAATAACTCAATTTGCAAAGTATTGGGTTGGGTTGAACAGACATTATGTGTAGTGTGGAATCAGAATAAGACATCAGGATAGTTCTGGTAATAGTAGTTATAGTTAAAGCTTACAGCAGACTATAGACTATATTACTAATTTTACCATTATCCTGCTGCAGTCTCTCCCCAGTGATTTTCCCCATTGCTGCATGCTGATCAGCCATGTAATTTAAGCCTGCACATACAGCATCGTAAATGAGACAAAATACAGCATAGAAAGAGACAAGACTGTGACAAAAGAACATGTATAAAGGTTAAAAGGAAGAGGGAGAAAAACAATGAGAGAGGAATGGCTCCATTCAACCATAACAGACAGTGTGGGAGGCAGGAAGAGCTGCTGAAAGCAAAAAGTGACGTAACTCCTTTAGAGTCTTGTATAATTTAGTGCCACGTGTGTATGTTCCAAATCATAACAGAGGATGAGGCCATTGCTCTCTGCACTGACCTTCTGCTGTCCAAGTCCTCAACCTCAAAAGGAAACATTTATTATTAATTACATTAAACAAGGTATGTGACCCCTGAGGAAAGTACAATACATTCTTGGAGTCAGCATGTGCTAATGCAAAGCAATTACAAAACACATAGCCTTGATCTGGTTCGTGACTAGTGTTTAATCATTTAAATATCAGGCAGTCTTGTAACCTTAATGGCTACATAACAAAAGGTCAGTTCAAAGGGTCAACAGCCTCACTAGATTAGCAGAAACGGCCTGTTCAGTTTTGGGATCACTTTGGTTATAGTCTTAAGGGCCATTCAAGCATTAAGTTTCCTTTTTTGCAGATGTGTTACTATCTGTTATGACAGTTTTGCGAAGCCTGATGCAATCATGCATTCAATGCCAAGTGATAGGACTCAAAAGAAGGTAATTTACCCATCACTGAAACTGGATGTGAGCATGTTTCTCAGTTTGGCTTTTCTGAGCCTCTGGTTACCACATTTTCCTTTCCACGACAAAAGATATTATGTATTATTTCATGCAAACCACAGCTAGTGGTGTAAAGGTGTAAGATAAGACAATAAGCAGACACAAAATTCTGTCTTTGGACTCCTAAAGCAATCTATCATTGAGCTGAAAAACACTTCGATGAATTACCTTGCATGAGAATTGGAATGAAAAGTGGGCCCTGTTAAGCCTGAGGAGGAAAACAGTTGCTGTGGAAGAAGAAAGCTCTTCAGGCTCGCCTCAGTTTAGGGTTCAGGCAGTTTTTGTTTGGTTGTTTAGAGCATTTGAATGCATCACCAGCTCTTAAAAGATTAATATATGCAGTGAACAAATGACACAGGTGAAATCAATGAGTTTAAGGCTTTTACTGGGACTTAGCCAGTCAGTGTGTTTCATGGAAGCAGCAGGTACTCTCATTTATTCATACGACTCTTATAATGGAGCAGAAAAACCAGCGACTAAGGGTGTGTGTGCGTGTGTGTTGAATGTCATGTTTTTAAGTATTCCTCCATGTTTTGCAGACTACATACACACAAAACCATATGCGTCACAAACCTTCATGACAAGTCATTGTCTAATATCAGTATTTATTTCAACAATATAACTTATACTACTGCAGCTGATTCAAAGCAAGTATATTCCAACAACTTCTATTACATACTCTAGATTAAATGAGACATCTTCGCCTGTCTTCTTCTTTTTTAATATACACTGATCAGCCACATCATCACTTGTATGCAGCTCTGCGTTTTGAGCAAGATGCCAGCTTTTAGTATTCTAATGACACACAATGCACAATGACATTTCTGCAGGAACACGAAGATATTAGGCAGGTAATATTTTTTACTGAGCTCAGTCTTCTAGCTTAGCATGTCAGAATCTTTATATTTGCTAATTTGCACTAAATACGAGGTTGGCAGTTTAATCCTCGGCTTCTACTGTTCACACGCTGAAGTTTATTTGGGCATAATACTTCCCATTGAAGGGGTTTGTTGGCGCTGCAATTGTCCCTCGTGAAAGACAAACCCAGGTTGGGTCTTCCAAAATTACATTGCTTTCCGTGTGAAATTCCTGTGTGTTTCACACCGATGAACGTTGGTCTTCCTCAGACAGAACAACGGTGCAGCCCCCTTCTCTAACTTTCTCACGGCTGTGTCTTCCCCAGGGGAGGATGACGATGATGAAGAGTGTGGGGAGGAGAAGCTGCCATCTTGTTTTGACTACGTCATGCACTTCCTCACCGTCTTCTGGAAGGTTCTGTTCGCCTTTGTCCCACCTACAGACTACTGGAATGGCTGGGCCTGCTTCGTCGTTTCCATCTGCATGATCGGACTGCTCACTGGCGTCATTGGTACGAGTAATAATAATAATAAGTCCATAATTTATGTAGTATTAACGCATACTACAATAAATTCATATTTGGCAATTAAAGTGCATGACCTGACATGGTGAATGAGAAGATTCTTTAGATTTTGCTGATAGTGACTAAGTTCACAACATAAACACACGATGTTGTTTCCCTTCCAAACATCATGAGATTTACGGCATAGTGTTACAGTGACTTTCTAGTTTCGTCAGGCACTGTTTCTCGGACATATGTATGTAAAGATGTTTTAATTAATACAAATTTTTCAAACTTTTTCCACCCTACTAGTAAAAATAATTATGTTTTTTGTATATTATTACAGGGGACCTTGCCTCTCATTTTGGCTGCACAGTGGGCCTGAAAGACTCAGTCACAGCAGTTGTATTTGTTGCATTGGGAACCTCTGTACCAGGTAAGGGTGTGTGTGTGTGTGTGCGTGTGTGTGTGTGTTTGTGTGTGTGTGTGTGTGTGTGTGCTCCCTCACACACACTGCATGTTCATACACAAGTAGGTGTGCTGAGATTCTGATGCACTAATGCAGCTGTTTAAACAGTCTTAAATATCCTGCTATGGAACTTTCTGCCAGCTTTCTTGCTCCACATTTAGCATTTAGCATCGGAAGGGCTTTAGCTGAGCTCTTCAATTTAGGAATGGATCTGTGGTCATTAATGAACACTTACTGGGACTATGCCATGAAACAACTAACAATTATGAAAATAATGTACATTTTACCTGTCGTCATCCTGATTTTTAACATGACCGTCCCAGTAAATGGGAAATAGTAAATGGTATACACTTAAATATTACATTGCTTCTTATTCATCCATTCGCACTCACAATCACACACACACTCACACACCGATGGCCATCACTCACCGGGAGTCTTGAGGTTCAGTGTCTTGCTCAAGGACACTTCGACTTGTTCGATCAACCAACGGAATCAAACCAACAACTGCGGGATTGGTGGATGACCGTTTAACCTTCCTGCGCCACAGTCGCCTCAGTAGTTACCAGTTTCTCCGGTGCATTTTTTATACATATGAGCCAGTTAGGTAAAGCAATGCAGTCTGCAGACAGCAGCATAAATCATCCACTAAATGTGAAGAACGGCCGACTGCTGCAGCAGCCAGCTTAATATGTTTTAACCTTGGCCCGACTCTCTTGCTTCTTCACACAGACATGCAGCATTGGGTTGAGTGTGAGATCTATAAGACATATAAACAACTGTGCAGTTGTAATGACTTCGACTCACTTACATACCTGCAACATAATAAAACTTGAAATAGGTTTCATGGACTTTCACATACATCCAGTAACCTTTACTGTAACCACCATGTGTTCTGAGCATACAGCAGTTTGTCATGTCAAACTCCGGTTCTGTGATTTAGGAAGCTCAGGCCACATACGCCTGCACACTTACAAGCATGCAGTACAGACAGTGAAATATTTGCACTGATAAATAGAAATACATGGACATTCACACAGTGAAATGTGTAGAGCTGGAAAACAAAGCACTTCAGCCTTTCCGAGGCCTGCAGATCCTTAGTAACACACACACACACACACACAAACACAGAAAAAAAAGGTTGTCTGGCTATTACAGTTAATAAAAGCCATCCTCTGCTGTGGCTCCATGATGATTAACCTCATTTATCACAGTTAGCCAGGCTAATACACACACACAAACAAACACACATACACACACATACACAGAGCTAGCAAGAAATCAACACCAAGTGTTAAAATAAAAATCTAAACTTAGGAAAGTTGTTATTGAGAATGAGATTCAAGTAAAATGTCTCAAGCTGATTAGTTGACAGCTCCAAAGTATATTTACATGCTGTGTGTTTTTCAATGTTGGCCTAAAAAAGTCAATAAATACATGTATGTTCAAACTGAAAACAAAATGCAGGATGCTGGCCCATAAGGACCAAATTTCCCTTAAATTTCCATTTAGCATTCATGGTCCCCAGGGAATAAACCTGATTATTTCAGTAAACCCTGATTTGCCAATGTCATTACCACCAAGCAGAATTTGCACATACAAAAAGATTGCCAGATTGGCGAGGGCAAATCAGTGCTCCATGGTGAGTCCTGCTAATTTAACAGAAGAGGGGAAAAGGGGGAAAGAACAGAGAGGAAGGTGAGGTTTTGGTGAAGGGAGGTAGAGAGAAAGGATGATATATAAAGGGGGGAGAGAAAGAGAGAGAATGATTGACAGGGAGGCAGAAGAAAAGGGCAGACACCTCTCCAGGGAAACATACTCTCACAGAAGGAGCTGCAGAGTGAAACCTATTTCACACAAGCACAAATACACACACACACACGGCGTACCGAACATGCAAGCACCCACGCACTCACCCACTTAATCAGCCATACAGGCACATAGAGACCAATTGGTGAACGCACACACACGCTTATGCCAGCTGGTGGAGGCATGGCATCCGAATGGACGCAGGTGGCATCCTGCACACACAGACACAGTGCGCATGCGTGCACACTGTGAAACCGACAGAAACACACATGCAGGCACACAGACACATAATTAGAGCCTCTACACACACAGAGTTAAGCCCAGCAGTTCTGTCCATGAAGTTTTAAGTTGTATAGGGAGATTTATCTATCCTTGTACCATTGTCTCTTCCACAACCACCCCCCGCAGATCTCACCCTCTCTCCCCTCCTCGGTCCTTTCCAATTCCCCCCATCATCCTCCATTCCACCGCCAGTTTAACTGCCATTTCCAGAAAGCCCGTCCTCCTCTTTTTCTGCAATTCATCATTGCTTGCTTGATTTCTTTCAGTTTGTATCTCCTCTAGCTGTATCTGGCTGATAAAAGCAAGAGGACATGAATCACTAACAGAGAGAATATGGCCAGAACATTAGTGAGAGAACAGAGTGCCAACTGACCATTTGAGCGCATTGTTCAAATTTGGCAGCACTACGCCTTTCGCTACTCTGCTGCTCCTTTTAATATAGTGAGAAAGAAAGTCCTTTGGTGCTATCGTAGCTTGGCAAACATGGCAGCATAACAATGATTAGTTTTCAGGCCAAGATTTGTTTGCCCCTGAAAACTGAAAGGCAGCCTTGTAAGTTATTGATCATGGACCAAATATGAGCCTGCAATGGCTGCCAGCAACGGAAAACTGTAACAGGATTAAATATTGTGATTTCTAATTTAGGGTTGCCTTTTTAAATGTGGAAAACAGGATTTGCATCATGTTCTGTTTTAATTATAAGTGTTCTATGCTGCATCTGTGTCAGTGTGTTCTCGTGTAACTTGCAAATGATTGCATGTTGAGGTCAGGAGTTCAAAAACTGAACGTCTTCTTGTACACGGAATAGGACATTTTATATTAGTCAAGGCTGTATAATCTTTTTCTACCTCGTCATTTCCTTTGTAGCTTTTATTTTCTTGATCAACACAGTTGCTGAACAGTTTTATAAGAGCCCCTGAAGATTGGTTTGATGGCAGCAGAAGGGACAAGGCCAAGTCCTCACCAGTGTCTTGATTTTTATTCCTCTTGTGTCAGGACAAGTTCTTAACTGTGGTTTGATTGTGGCTTAAAAAAAAGATTTTTTTATTATAATTATTTTTATTTTCACCTAAAAGCATTTTTGCACATTTCGATTGTCTCCATTGAATACTCCAGTCAAAGAGGATGTTTCTGACTTTCCTTCTGAGAGCATGATGTGTCACACACACAAACACACTCACAAGTATGCAAAAACTTTCACCATGAAAAATAAAAACAGTTAGAAATCAGATGTCTCGCACTGAGCACCCACTCATGTATTTGCAGTAACTGCATTCACATATGTGCTTTGTGTCCCTCCTCTTCTCACTCCACGCAGATACCTTTGCCAGTAAAGTAGCTGCGATCCAGGATCAGTATGCAGATGCATCCATTGGTAATGTGACAGGCTCCAATGCAGTCAATGTTTTCCTGGGTATCGGGGTGAGTACTGGCTCATCAAGTGAGTGATTTACTGGTTCATAGCTGGTGTAAATGTAGAAAAATTACTATTGTGCAGACACCTTATTTCACAGGTGCTGTGCATGATAGTGGCACTTTTTATGTTTGAGTGAAAAGTAACTTCCCCTGTAAGAAAGTCCACGCTTGTGGTTGTTTTACGCGCTGTTCTACACAACGACTCCATCTCATGTTGTTCAACGTGATTCCGATGATTCTCCACAGGTGGCGTGGTCCATCGCTGCCATCTACCACAACAGCAGGGGGGAGGAATTCAAGGTGGACCCTGGCACGCTGGCATTCTCCGTCACTCTCTTCACAATCTTTGCCTTCATCTGCATCGCCACGCTGATGTACCGACGGCGGCCAGAGATTGGTGGAGAACTGGGGGGGCCCCGGACTGCGAAGGTCCTGACCACCATGCTGTTCGTCAGCCTGTGGCTCCTCTACATCCTCTTCTCTTCACTGGAGGCTTACTGCCACATCCAGGGCTTCTAAGATGAAAGGAGATAAGGAAGGGAAGGGTGGGACGAAGGAGAGCATGGAGGAAGAAACTAATTGGAGGTGGATGAATGGATAAATTTGAAATTTAAGCTCTCTTCTTGATATATCACTCCCCCCTTTACGCAATATGTTGAATGACAGCTGACTGGTTGGATGTGGAGATGAAGGAATGTAGAACGCATTAAAGCATCTAAAAACTGAACTGAAGGAAGTACGCGTGCATTAAAGGACAACAGCAACGGGAGAGTCATAGGAGCTAGAGAAATAGCTCAGAAGATGAAGAATTTGTGAAAAGGGATATAAACATACATTTTTTCTCTCAATCTATAAACCTAAACCAATCAAAGTTGTCTTAAACCCAACCCTGTTTGAAAATACATATAACTTATCCCTAAAGATGAAATGGAGGTAAACACACAGAAGGTGTCGATGCTGGTTCAGTTATACAGAAATTGAAATGAGTTTTAACAAAATGAGGAGCGATATTTTAAAAGAGAATGATGCGCCATCACAGCTCGTATGGGCTTCAACAACAACAATGCCATTGGTCCCTTTTCAGCTGGAGCATTGCTACTACATGCGTCCAGCTACTGTACAGGCACCAGTGAGACAGAAAAAGACAGAATAACTGCATCAGTTCGTACATGCATGACAAGAAGATAATGAAAACACAATCAAAAGGAACCGGATACATTGCCACAACTGTTTAATGACAACAAACTGTGAGTGCTAGTGTGTGAGTGTGTGTTTCTGTGCTTGTGTGTTGTTGGAAGATGGTCAAGTACTGTGAGACCAAAAAAAAAAAAAAACACCTCGATTTGCTGTTGCTGCGTGAGACGGAATATGCTTTCGTATTCAAGGTCTTTTTGATTCTCACTCTCCCAGCCTGTAGAAATGCTGAGTAAGATTATTTTGCGGGTGGGCAAGTTCGATGAAGCGAACTGTTATGAAGTTAGAGATGTAAATACAAAGAGCTGAATGAACAGTACAGCTCCACTGATTTCCTTCTGAATGTCTTGGTTACACCATGCGCTTCTGAACACGCCCTCTTTCTGTTGCTTTATACTGTAGATGTAAATGATTTAAGGTCTATTATGAATCAAGAAGGGGTTAGTGTGCTTTTACCTTTAATAAGGCCACGTCTGAGATGACAGAATGGCCACTCTACCGTTTAAAACTGTTAGAGAAACTATTATTGTTGCATCAGTTTCTAGGTTGATTTTATGTTTGTTCCTGTTTTTTTTAACTCACTGTACAATTCTGTTTCCTGGTTTTCCACAAATGAGATTGACGCCATCTTGTCTAAATAATAACAACAGACTTAGCAAACGTAGGTACTGCCCTTTGTGACGCCTTATAGACTATGTTTTGCTTCATTGCCTCTGTCATTGTTTATCTCACTTTAATGCCACTATCCCACTGGTTCACTCAACCACTTCGGTCATCATCCCTGCGTCTTAAACACCTCCCCTTGGCTGGTCAGTGGACCAATCAAAATCCTTAAGGGCTTTGTAAGAAACAACCACTAATCCCTAACCCTGACCTTTCATTTATTAATTCTTTATGTAGATTGGTCTTTAGGGAGGTACTAAACAGGGATTTGTAATCTTTAACTGTATACATCTGCTGTTCACTTGTTAGGACCTTGCATCAGGCTTAAAAAAACTACAGCAAATAAATGTTACATTCAGTGCAGACATTGCCAAACCAAATATCCACTTGTGACCCCATGATCTACAGAGCTTGTCAGACAAGGCTACAAACCTTTCTTAGTAGAAATATTTCCCAATTGATTACAAAGCCTTGTTTCAAATTAATCCATCCATGCTTTGTTCTTTCCCAGGCTGCCTTTACCCATTATTATGTTTAAATAAACGAGCCTTCAGGCATATGGATGATGAAGGCCCTAACCCGAAGGAAGCAATAATCAGACTTTGTATTACTTCTTACTTTTTGGCATCAGCCTTGGAAACCTGCTGTTTAACAACACTTT
>JAHZUS010000050.1:0-100000 GCA_020496755.1 Channa maculata | reverse complement strand
AAGGTGCTCACCTGACCCACCGGGAGCAACTTGGGGTTCAGTGTCTTGCCCAAGGACACTTCAACTTGTAGCCAGGAGCGTGGATTGAATCACTGGACCTGTGGTCCATGGTCAATTGCCTTACCAACTGAGCTACAGCCTGAGCTACTTAACACGAGTTGCTCAAGTGTTTGAATTAAAGACGAAAAACAAGGTTTATGATGACATTTATTAGAAATGATTAATCTTTAGTTTGCAGATGTAGATGTGCTGCCACTTTTTGTTTTTTATGGTTGTCTTGACCGTAACACTTCTGTTTTTTTACTAATGAGAGGAAAAACACAAAGTTTGTAAAAAACTACTTCATCACTAGTAGATGAAACCATTTAAGTTGTTTACCAACTAAGTACATGCTTAAAATGTAGTTAAAGTACAAAAGTGTAAGTACTCCACAAAGTGACTTCAAACACTATGGATGATGTTGATACCATGTATGTGAACATCTACATGTGTCTCATAAAGTTTCTGCTGAATCATAAGCTTGTTCTCAGTCCCATCTGTAGCAGTGGACACAGGTCCACCTTAAAGGCCAGTCTACCTTAAATCCTGATGAAGCTTCAGGTGAGGCTTGTTAGGCTTCCCCCCTCCCTACAGGTCAGCCAGTCCCACATGGGACAGGTTTCTCTTCAGATCCTTGCTCCCAGTGTGTGTGTGGAACAGACAGATTAGACAAACTGTGGATTTGTGTGTTTAAGGTAAAACCTGTTAGCAGCCATCTGTTCTAGTCTGTTTGGGTGAAGTTGTGCTGTGGTTTGTTCTCTGATTCTTGATCACGGCCACATTTATTTATTTCCCATCCTGACCTCAGTCCACCACAACATTCAGACCACCAGGTGGTTATAGTTCTGACTGATCAGTGAATATCTCAAACCTACACAGTAAAAATACTGACTACTGTTTCCACTTAGTGAACGGACTTCATTAGCTTCTAACTATGGTCTTAAAGAAGAGGAAGTTAATTTTTGTTCAGTTTAATGTTGTAGAAGTGAGAATGAGGTTAGCAACAAGCTTTTAAAGTTTGAGTCGACACTGAAACACTTTAAAACTTGACCCCTGTTACTGAAAGATGACGTGTTTCACCTACAGCAGCAGAAAACTCGTTGCCCTGTTTCTTCTGCTTCTTGACTATGATAATAATTTATATGAGCTCATCATTTTTTAACCTCACATATCACTTCAAAACAAATCTACTTATTATATTGTCACTAATAGTCTGTCACACAATAGTTCACATTAAGAAAAAAACATGAGCATTTTTACACAGAAGTCACATTTAAATTTCTCTCTTCATAAAGTTTCTATCAACATGTCCCTTTAACACTAAGAGACTGTCAGTGTCAAAGATCAGTTTCCTGTCAAAAAACACTTAAAACTGATGGTAAAGTCAAAGATGGACAAGAAACTACTTCCCCAAACTCAGGTTTATGCTGTTTCTTGCTTCACAGTTATTTATTATACATTATGTTTATTTAGCTTCTAACTAAACTGCTACTTTCTTTTTTACGGTTGTTTTGACCTTTTTTTACAGACACAAAGCCTTTTAGTTTTTAGTTAGTCAGTAGTCAAGCAAAGAGGAAGTAGTTGCTAACAAACTGCTCCAGTAGTGGTTGATGTACCCATTTAAATTCTTTTCCCAAGTTAAAGTACTAAATGCTCCAAAATGTACATGTTGTACCATAGTAATTCACAAAGAAAACTAAATATTTGAAATATTATTAATGTTGATACTATGAATGCAAAGTCTGGTTCAGATTTGTTCCACATGTGTTTCATGAATAAAGTTCCTGCAGAAATCTGTTCAGGTCTTGTTAAATGTAATATTCAAGCAGAGAACCACTTCAAAAACCAGATTTCTGAATATTTATTTATGTTTTTTTAGTT
The DNA here is from genome assembly GCA_020496755.1 of Channa maculata. Classification (NCBI taxonomy): domain Eukaryota; kingdom Metazoa; phylum Chordata; class Actinopteri; order Anabantiformes; family Channidae; genus Channa; species Channa maculata. The sequence continues at coordinate 98,080 of JAHZUS010000050.1, read as the reverse complement.
TCTACAGCTGAAACTTCTCAAACCAAACCCACAGGATTGATGTACTCATAGTATAAATACTCACATTCACTACACACAACATGATACAACAATGTTATATCTACAGTTAATTTATGTCTAAATCATTGTATTGTTTTTATGAACTGTAGCTTCCTTTGTCTAAATATGTGCAAGTGAACATTTTCAAGTTTTTAACATGAGATCACAAAAAATTAGACTGTGTGAACAAACATAGTTTATTATCCATTATTAGAGCAAAGCAGGCTGTTGGAACACATGTTAAAAACATCACTAAAAGTCTGTTGATTCTTCAGTATTTGTCTTTGTCCTCTGGTCTTTTTTTACATGTGGTAGTTTTATAAAATGTACTCGTCGTTGAAAACTGCAGTTTCTTCTGTGCATCAAGAGATTTAACTGGTTAGAACATTGGTCATCAGCTCCAGCTTCTCACTGACTGAACAAATGATGTCTTCAGGTTATAAAGTCAGACAAACTAAGAGAAACTTTCCTTGTAGAGTCAAACTCTGCACAAACATCATTCTGACCACAAAACAGAAGCTAAACATGTTTCTGACTGAAGGGAAACTGACATTTATGTAGATTTTGACACTTTCAGGCTGTTTTGATCTGCAGAGGAAACAGAACAACGTTTCTCTGTGCTCATCTTAAGTTTTGAAGTTTAATGTGTGAATATATGATTATGACCTAGAAACCAGTTCATCATCAAATATGCAACTTAGACAAGTTTGATGTGGAAACTCAAAGGCCCCGATTTAGGCATAAAGTAGGAGACATTTTGTATAATTATAGATTTGAGATGTTGATGTGACTTACAGAATTTTTACAAAAGGTCACAGAATTTCTTTAGTGAAAAAACATCAAACTGAGTATTTTTATTTTTGACTGTGGATTTTTAAATGTTTGCAACATCTCACATTGTTGGTGACATTAGTTTTCTACAAACAGCATTGCTCCATGTTCTGCATCCTGTACTGAGATTGTTAATGGAGCTGATGACTAAAGCTTCACTGTATTACAAACTACAATTACAAACATAACGTCCAGTTTGTGCTGCTTTCTCACATATACTTTTGTGAGGGTTGTTGCAGAACTGATCAAACCAACACTTCAGGTCAACAGCTCCTTTCTCCCCCATCCTCACACAGTCCTCTCCATCAGGATTTTCCCTACTTTTCCTTTCCAGTCGTCTGGCTCTGCACTTTCCAAAAACTCAAACTAAAAGATGTGAAACACAAAGATCAGGGTCAATAAAACTGGTAAAACTGAGATTAAAGATAAACAAACTGGTTTTACATCAGTTAAACCTTGTGTTCAGTTCTGATCCGTCCACCCACAACCATCTGCCTTCTTCCTGTGAGTCTGTCAGTCCGATCCAGAACTTGTCCTCATGTTCATTCATTTTGTTTCTCAAACGTTCCACCAGGAATGACTGAACAATCAGAGGTGGTGAAAATGACTCTGTGACTTTTCTGTGCTGAGATAATAAAACTTATGTGATCAAATATGTGAGAACATGAAGCTGCTGCAGTGTTTTATACCTGCTCCTCTCTGCTGTCGATCTTAACCAGATCTCCTCCATGATGGACACATTCTTCTCTGCTCTGGTTCCAGGATGAAGGTTTGTTGGAGAAATAATAACACTTTCCTCCATGTAGCTCCCAGCCTTCTTCACACTTCTGACATGGTTCATCTGTAAAAGTTTACAGCAAAGACATCAGTCAGATGACAGAATCACTCTTTATGTTTGATTCACATAGAGAGAGAGTTTGAGTTTTAACTGAGACAATCAGAGAAAGTGAAGTTTTCTCTTTTACAGATGCAGTTTTACTATCTCACAACTCCAGTTACTGCAGTATACAGTCTGAACTAGTGCAACATAAATACATCACTAACTGACTCACTGTGTCTGTTATTTATCACTGTTTATTAATCATCTGTAAAAGTGAAAAAGACAAATCCATAACTTACTAGTTTTAACTTCAGTAGGTTCTGGGCACATAGGCTGCAGCCTGGTGCCTTGATTTATTTCAGAGAGACGTTCTGTTATGAAAGAAGATAAATTACTGATTAAAATTAAATCTTTTTATCAGAATCATCACTTTTTTATGAACCTGAACAGAAAAAACAAAAACAATTGTTTAGTTTTTTCAAATAAGTAGAAACCAAATAAAAAGTTGATAAATAGATTATTGTTGATCATCTGTTGTAAATAAACTAAAAATTGTCTTTTTTTGAAAACTCCAAATTAAATCTGGAGTTCACCTGGTAAAGTTATGAGACAGTTTCAAACCCTGACAGACTGACCTGTGAGATTTTTCTTCATGGCTTCATTTTCATCTTTCAAAATTTGAAGAATTTTCTTGTTGTGGAAATGATCAAAAGCTGAAAATCAGTAAATGTTAGTTCTTTGTAATATACAGTGATGACAATTTGTTATTTTTTTTTTTTTTTAACTGTAGAAGAAACACCTTCAAATATTACATCACAATGATGATGTTCATTTATTAAGAATTCACTGAAAAGAGTTTTTCTCCAAAAGAACAAATAGTCACATTTGTTTATTTATTCATTTTTCATCTCCTACATGTGAAAAAACATTGTGCTTTATCATTTTCAAATTAAAACTACTACAACTTCTGCTTATCCTGTGAGTCCAGTGTCGCCACAGTGGATCATTGTCCACATGTTGATTTGGCACAATTTTTACGCTGGATGCTCTTCCTGATGCAACCCTCCCCAATTTCTACCGGGCTTGGACCAGCACTGCACAGCTGGGGAGGGGAATGGGCTGTTAGGGTTCAGTGTCTTGCCCAGGACACTTTGACATATAGCCAGGGACAGGATCAAACCCTGACCCTGTAGTCTGTGGACCACTGCCTTTACCATCTGAGCTACAGCCGCCCCAAATATTACATCATAATGATGATATTTATTTAATAAGAATTCACTGAAAAGAGTTTTTGTTCCAAAAGAGCAAATTTGTTTATTACTTACTGCTGCTTTATCATTTTTAAAGTAAAACTACATGAATAAAACAAACTCACAGAGACGGTAAATAACAACTGCAGCAGCTGCCAGGAGACCACCGAGAACCAGCAGGGCCACTCTCTCTGATGTGACCTTTGACCTTCTGTTTGCAGCAGCTTCACCTGTTGAACATTTAGAGGAGACACATGTGAGAACACAGAAGAGTTCAGAGGGTGGACAGAGTAACATTAGCAGCTCTTCTATAAAATGCAGCCGTCATCAGAAATGATAACAACCTTCTGAAGTTCATTTTTTAAATGGTCTTAATCTTGTGGAAGTATTTCTGTTTTCAGTACCAAACATTTTAAAGTTTAACTTCTAAATTCTTTAAGCTGAAAGATGTTGAAAGAAGTTTATCCAACAACAGCAGAAAACACCTTGTCTGGTTTCTTCTGCTGTTTGACTGTGATGATATTAATAGTTTATATGAGCACATCTTTAGACGCACTATCACGCTGCTGTTTGTGTGTTTGATAGTCAGACATGGACTGGTCATCTGGCTGCTCCAGGTTCAGTGAGCTGCTGCCGCCTGTAATGACCCAGTCACATCGTGCTTTGACCAGCTCCTTCTCCTTCTCCAAGTCTCACACACACACACACACACACACACACACACACACACACACACACACTACACACACACACACACACACACACAAGCTTTGCAGCTGGAGACAAACATGTTTTCTAACATTACTTGTGCAGTTGCCACCTTCCAATCTGCATCAGGTCAACAAAACATGAAAATCAGAGTGATGAGGGAGAAAGACAGGGACAGAATCTTCTGTTGGAGACGGAGACAAAAGGACACAGCAGCAGTTAAACAGGCAGCAGTAAAGAGAAGCAACAGGATCAATAAACAGCAGCTGTTGACTCTATTTGCTCAGAGAAAAACACTTTAAGGGGAACGAGAATTAAACAACCTTTTCATGTTTGATGTACAGAACATTACTGAGTTAGTGTAAGTGCTGAATTGTAGGTATAGTACAGTGGTAGAAGAACTAATACTAATAAAACTGTAAAATACTCCATTACAACAACAAGTCCCACACTTGTAGGTTTAATCAGCAAAATGTACATAAAGTATTAAAAGTACTGAAAATATCCACTGTGACTTTTATACTATTTAATATCGTGGTCGTAGTTTTACTCATGCAGAAAGTATCAGCAGCACTTTACTGTTGTAGCTGAGGTGAATTTTAACAATCTTGTGCAGGACAGTGGGTGAATAGTTTACTTTTATTAAGGATTAATTTACTGATCATTTTCTCTTTGATCGTCCAGTTTCTAAAATATTCACACCTTCAAGGTTTGTTCTAAAGATTAAAAATAGCAAAGGAAAATAATTATTAGTTTTCCTGCATCAAAACCAACAGTGTCAGTCGACCTCACACATCAGAACCATCGTCCTTTACAAAGACTGACACTAAAAATCAGGTTAATTGACTCACTGATCCTCAGTCAGCTGCTTTTCTCTGTCACTTCATTAATGTGGATTCTGACTTAAATTCACTCGATGCTTGTTTCCCTCCCAGTTCTTCTTCACACTGACTTACCGTCACATTCCTGCTTGTTGCCTTCTCTGTAGCTCATTGTGCTCAGTCTTCAGGATCCTGACTTCAGTGGAAACTTTCTCTGCAACAAAAAACACGATTTAAGAACATTTAACAAATATCTGACAGACTGGGGACCTGTCCAGTGTGTCCTCCTGGACAGCTGAAATAATGAGCATCATATTCAGAACTCACCTTTCTTCTTCTTCTACCGTCTTTTTATTTTAAATTAACAGTCATGTGAAGCACATATCAACACTTCACTTTAACACAAAGTGAGCGTCAGTGTCACAGACCTGATAGGTTACTGTAGAAAAAGTACTGATGATAATCTACTTCCCCAAACACGAGTTGCTCAAGTGTTTGAATTAAACAAGTTTTAACAGTTTATGTTCTGCAAAAACAAGGTTTATGATGAAATTTATTACGTGCTGCCACTTTTTGTTTTTTTATAGTTGTCTTGACCGTAACACTGCTTTTTTACTCATGAGAGAAAAACACAAAGTCTGTAAAAAACTACTTCATCACTAGTAGATGAAACCATTTAAGTTGTTTACCTACTAAGTACATGCTTAAAAACGTAGTTAAAGTACAAAAGTGTAAGTACTCCACAAAGTAACTTCAAACACTATGGATGATGTTGATACCATGTATGTGAACATTTAGTCCAGATTTTTTGGACGTGTCTCATAAAGTTTCTGCTGAATCATAAGCTTGTTCTCAGTCCCATCTGTAGCAGTGGACACAGGTCCACCTTAAAGGCCAGTCTACCTTAAATCCTGATGAAGCTTCAGGTGAGGCTTGTTAGGCTTCCCCCCTCCCTACAGGTCAGCCAGTCCCACATGGGACAGGTTTCTCTTCAGATCCTTGCTCCCAGTGTGTGTGTGGAACAGACAGATTAGACAAACTGTGGATTTGTGTGTTTAAGGTAAAACCTGTTAGCAGCCATCTGTTCTAGTCTGTTTGGGTGAAGTTGTGCTGTGGTGTGTTCTCTGATTCTTGATCACGGCCACATTTATTTATTTCCCATCCTGACCTCAGTCCACCACAACATTCAGACCACCAGGTGGTTATAGTTCTGACTGATCAGTGAATATCTCAAACCTACACAGTAAAAATACTGACTACTGTTTCCACTTAGTGAACTGACTTCATTAGCTTCTAACTATGGTCTTAAATACGAGGAATTTAATTTTTGTTCAGTTTAATGTTGTAGAAGTGAGAATGAGGTTAGCAACAAGCTTTTTAAAGTTTGAGTCGACACTGAAACACTTTAAAACTTGACCCCTGTTACTGAAAGATGACGTGTTTCACCAACAGCAGCAGAAAACTCGTTGCCCTGTTTCTTCTTCTTCTGACTATGATAATAATTTATATGAGCTCATCATTTTTTAACCTCACATATCACTTCAAAACAAATCTACTTTTTATATAGTCACTAATAGTCTGTCACACAATACTTCATACAATAGCTGAGACAGTAAGAAAAAAACATGAGCATTTTTACACAGAATTCACATTTAAATTTCTCTCTTCATAAAGTTTCTATCAACATGTCCCTTTAACACGAAGACACTGTCAGTGTCAAAGATCAGTTTCCTGTCAAAAAACACTTAAAACTGATGGTAAAGTCAAAGATGGACAAGAAACTACTTCCCCAAACTCAGGTTTATGCTGTTTCTTGCTTCACAGTTATTTATTATACATTATGTTTATTTAGCTTGTAACTAAACTGCTACTTTCTTTTTTATGGTTGTTTTGAACTTTTTTACAGACACGAAGCCTTTTAGTTGTTAGTTAGTTAGTACTCAAGCAAAGAGGGAAGTAGTTGCTAACAAACTGCTCCAGTAGTGGTTGATGTACCCATTTACATTATTTTCCCAAGTTAAAGTACTAGATGCTCCAAAATGTACATGTTGTACCAAGTTACTTCACAAAGAAAACAAAATATTTGAAATATTTTTAATGTTGATACTATGAATGTAAATTCTGGTTCAGATTTGTTCCACATGTGTTTCATAAATAAAGTTCCTGCAGAAATCTGTTCAGGTCTTGTTAAATGTAATATTCAAGTAGAAAACCACTTCAAAAACCAGATTTCTGAATATTTATTTATGTTTTTTTAGTTTCTACAGCTGAAACTTCTCAAACCAAACCCACAGGATTGATGTACTCATAGTATAAATACTCACATTCACTACACACAACATGATACAACAATTTTATATCTACAGTTAATTTATGTCTAAATCATTGTATTGTTTTTATGAACTGTAGCTTCCTTTGTCTAAATGTTTGCAATGGAACATTTTCAAGTTTTTAAAATGAGATCACAAAAAATTAGACTGTGTGAACAAACATAGTTTATTATCCATTATTAGAGCAAAGCAGGTTGTTGGACACATGTTAAAAACATCACTAAAAGTCTGTTGATTCTTCAGTATTTGTCTTTGTCCTCTGGTCTTTTTACATGTGGTAGTTTTATAAAATGTACTCGTCTTTGAAAACTGCAGTTTTTTCTGTGCATCAAGAGATTTAACTGGTTAGAACATTGGACATCAGCACCAGCTTCTCACTGACTGAACAAATGATGTCTTCAGGTTATAAAGTCAGACAAACTAAGAGAAACTTAGAAACCAGTTCATCATCAAATATGCAACTTAGACAAGTTTGATGTGGAAACTCAAAGGCCCCGATTTTGGCATAAAGTAGGAGACATTTTGTATAATTATAGATTTGAGATGTTGATGTGACTTATAGAATTTTTACAAAAGGTCACAGAATTTCTTTAGTGAAAAAAGATCAAACTGAGTATTTTTATTTTTGACTGTGGATCTTTAAATGTTTGCAACATCTCACATTGTTTGTGACATTAGTTTTCTACAAACAGCATTGCTCCATGTTCTGCATCCTGTACTGAGATTGTTCATGGAGCTGATGACTAAAGCTTCACTGTATTACAAACTACAATTACAAACATAACGTCCAGTTTGTGCTGCTTTCTCACATATACTTTTGTGAGGTTGTTGCAGAAGTGATCAAACCAACACTTCAGGTCAACAGATCCTCCTTTCTCCCCCATCCTCACACAGTCCTCTCCATCAGGATTTACCCCATTGGTTCCTTTCCAGTTGTCTGGCTCTGCACTTTTCCAAAAACTCAAACTAAAAGATGTGGAACACAAAGATCAGGGTCAATAAAACTGGTAAAACTGAGATTAAAGATAAACAAACTGGTTTTTACAACAGTTAAACCTTGTGTCCAGTTCTGATCCGTCCACCCACAACCATCTGCCTTCTTCCTGTGAGTCTGTCAGTCCGATCCAGAACTTGTCCTCAGGTTTATTCATTTTGTTTCTCAAACGTTCCACCAGGAATGACTGAACAATCAGAGGTGGTGAAAATGACTCTGTGACTTTTCTGTGCTGAGATAATAAAACTTATGTGATCAAATATGTGAGAACATGAAGCTGCTGCAGTGTTTTATACCTGCTCCTCTCTGCTGTCGATCTTAACCAGATCTCCTCCATGATGGACACATTCTTCTCTGCTCTGCTTCCAGGATGAAGGTTTGTTGGAGAAATAATAACACTTTCCTCCATGTAGCTCCCAGCCTTCTTCACACTTCTGACATGGTTCATCTGTAAAAGTTTACAGCAAAGACATCAGTCAGGTGACAGAATCACTCTTTATGTTTGATTCACATAGAGAGAGTTTGAGTTTTAACTGAGACAATCAGAGAAAGTGAAGTTTTCTCTTTTACAGATGCAGTTTTACTATCTCACAACTCCAGTTACTGCAGTATACAGTCTGAACTAGTGCAACATAAATACATCACTGACTGACTCACTGTGTCTGTTATTTATCACTGTTTATTAATCATCTCTAAAAGTGAAAAAGACAAATCCATAACTTACTAGTATTAACTTCAGTAGGTTCTGGGCACATAGGCTGCAGCCTGGTGCATTGAGTTATTTCAGAGAGACGTTCTGTTATGAAAGAAGATAAATTACTGATTAAAATTAAATCTTTTTATCAGAATCATCACTTTTAGATGAACCTTAACAGAAAAAACAAAAACAATTGTTCAGTTTATTCAAATAAGTAGAAACCAAATAAAAGGTTGATAAAATAGATTATTGTTGATCATCTGTTGGAAATAAACTAAAAATTGTCTTTTTTTAAAAATTCCAAATTAAATCTGGAGTTCACCTGGTAAAGTTATGAGACAGTTTCAAACCCTGACAAACTGACCTGTGAGATTTTTTTTCATGGCTTCATTTTCATCTTTCAGAATTTGAAGAATTTTCTTGTTGTGGAAATGATCAAAAGCTGAAAATCAGTAAATGTTACTTCTTTGTAATATACAGTGACGACAATTTGTTATTTACTGTAGAAGAAACACCTTCAAATATTACATCACAATTTTGTTGTTCTCCTTTCTGCTTATCCTGTGAGTTCAGTGTCGCCACAGCGGATCATTGTCCACATGTTAATTTGGCACAATTTTTACGCTGGATGCTCTTCCTGACACAACCCTCCGCAATTTCTACTGGGCTTGGACCAGCACTGCACAGCTGGGGAGGGGAATGGGCTGTTAGGAGTTCAGTGTCTTGCCCAGAGACACTTTGACATATAACCAGGGACAGGGATCAAACCCCTGACCCTGTACTCTGTGGACCACTGCCTTTACCATCTGAGCTACAGCCGCCCCAAATATTACATCATAATGATGATGATTATTTAATAAGAATTCACTGAAAAGAGTTTTTGTTCCAAAAGAGCAAATGTGTTTATTACTTACTGCTGCTTTATCATTTTTAAATTACAACTACATGAATAAAACTGTACAAACTCACAGAGACGGTAAATAACAATGGCAGCAGCTGCCAGGAGACCACTGAGAACCAGCAGGGCCACTCTCTCTGATGTGACCTTTGACCTTCTGTTTGCAGCAGCTTCACCTGTTGAACATTTAGAGGAGACACATGTGAGAACACAGAAGAGTTCAGAGGGTGGACACAGTAACATCAGCAGCTCTTCTATAAAATGCAGCCGTCATCAGAAATGATAACAACCTTCTGATTTTACCTCATTAAACACTGTCCACTGAAAAAAGTTCAACCCTAAATCTGTTTTCTCTGGAAGGATTCAGTTTGTTGCTGCTGATTGTTTCAAATCAAGTTCTGAGGTTGAACATTGGAGACACTTCTTTTTACTCATTGTATTAATAATACTGATTTTCCACCTCAGCACTGAAACACACATTTTTATTCAAAAGATTTTGCTAATAAAACAAACAAACAATTGGACAATTTATCCTGTAGCTCTTTCAGCTGTTAGTCTCCATGACCATCACCACTGTGGCTAATATTCATTAATTCATTTCAGATTCCCTGTGGTGGCCTATAGAGACCAACTGATGAAAACTGTTACTGTCCAAATACATATGAGGACAAACTGGTCTCTGATACTAAACCCCTCATTATTCAGATGAAGAGCAGAACACATTGATGCTGGAAGATTTAATTCCCTTTAGAAATATCAAATATTATTGTGATCTTGTGATCGTTCTTGTTTTAATAAGCACTGATTTGTCTTTGTGTGTTTGTGTAATGGTTATTAGGTTTTTGTTTTTATGTCCTCAGGTATTTTTCTCAGACTGAAAAAATGTTAACAATTAAATAAAGTTTTAATCTAATCAGCACAAACCTGAAACCTGTGCAGTAAAAACACTGACCTGCTGTTTAATGTTCTTTTACTGTGAGTTCCAGGATGTGACTTCATTAACTTCAAACTATGGTCTTAAAGAAGAGGAAGTTCATTTTTAAATGGTCTTAATCTTGTGGAAGTATTTCTGTTTTCAGTACCAAACATTTTAAAGTTTAACTAGACATGTAAACTCTTTAAGCTGAAACATGAGGTTTATCCAACAACAGCATAAAACATTTGTCTGGTTTCTTCTGCTGTTTGACTGTGATGATATTAATAGTTTATATGAGCACATCTTTAGACGCCCTATCACGCTGCTGTTTGTGTGTTTGATAGTCAGACATGGACTGGTCATCTGGCTGCTCCAGGTTCAGTGAGCTGCTGCCGCCTGTAATGACCCAGTCACATCGTGCTTTGACCAGCTCCCTTCTCCTTCTCCAAGTCTCACACACACACACACACACACACACAATGCTTTGCAGCTGGAGACAAACATGTTTTCTAACATTACTTGTGCAGTAGCCACCTTCCAATCTGCATCAGTTCAACAAAACATGAACAGCAGAGTGATGAGGGAGAAAGACAGGGACAGAATCTTCTGTTGGAGACGGAGACAAAAGGACACAGCAGCAGTTAAACAGGCAGCAGTAAAGAGAAGCAACAGGATCAATAAACAGCAGCTGTTGACTCTATTTGCTCAGAGAAAAACACTTTAAGGGGAACGAGAATTAAACAACCTTTTCATGTTTGATGTACAGAACATTACTGAGTTAGTGTAAGTGCTGAATTGTAGGTATAGTACAGTGGTAGAAGAACTAATACTAATAAAACTGTAAAATACTCCATTACAACAACAAGTCCCACACTTGTAGGTTTAATCAGGAAAATGTACATAAAGTATTAAAAGTACTGAAAATATCCACTGTGACTTTTATACTATTTAATATCGTGGTCGTAGTTTTACTCATGCAGAAAGTATCAGCAGCACTTTACTGTTGTAGCTGAGGTGAATTTTAACAATCTTGTGCAGGACAGTGGGTGAATAGTTTACTTTTATTAAGGATTAATTTACTGATCATTTTCTCTTTTGATCGTCCAGTTTCTAAAACTTTCACACCTTCAAGGTTTGTTCTAAAGATTAAAAATAGCAAAAATAGCAAATGAAAATAATTATTAGATACTTGATTTTTATCAGAAAGCATCATATCGTCACGTTCAGCTTCATACAATTGAGGTAATATAGTGGAAAGAAACCTTAACTATAAGAAGTAAGTAGCAAGTAAAGCTGGTCAAACATAGCTGGTGAAAGGTCGACTGTGAGGAGCCCGTCAGGCCAAAAGTCCAGGACTGATCTTTAATCCCAGTCCAGTCCTGGTGATAGTTACAGTTCTGATCATATATTAACTATGATATTTGAACAAAACCAACAGTGTCAGTCGACCTCACACATCAGAACCATCGTCCTTTACAAAGACTGAGAATAAAAATCAGGTTAATTGACTCACTGATCCTCAGTCAGCTGCTTTTCTCTGTCTCTTCATTAATGTGGATTCTGACTTAAATTCACTCGATGCTTGTTTCCCTCCCAGTTCTTCTTCACACTGACTTACCGTCACATTCCTGCTTGTTGCCTTCTCTGTAGCTCATTGTGCTCAGTCTTCAGGATCCTGACTTCAGTGGAAACTTTCTCTGCAACAAAAAACACGATTTAAGAACATTTAACAAATATCTGACAGACTGGGGACCTGTCCAGTGTGTCCTCCTGGACAGCTGAAATAATGAGCATCATATTCAGAACTCACCTTTCTTCTTCTTCTACTGTCTTTTTATTTTAAATTAACAGTCATCTGAAGCACATATCCACACTTCACTTTAACACAAAATGAGCGTCAGTGTCGCAGTTTACTGTAGAAAAAGTACTGATGATAATCTACTTCCCCAAACACGAGTTGCTCAAGTGTTTGAATTAAACAAGTTTTAACAGTTCATGTTCTGCAAAAACAAGGTTTATGATGACATTTATTACGTGCTGCCACTTTTTGTTTTTTATGTTTGTCTTGACCGTAACACTTCTGCTTTTTTACTCATGAGGGGAAAAACACAAAGTCTGTAAAAAACTACTTCATCACTAGTAGATGTAACAATTTAAGTTGTTTACCTACTAAGTACATGCTTAAAAACGTAGTTAAAGTACAAAAGTGTAAGTACTCCACAAAGTAACTTCAAACACTATGGATGATGTTGATACCATGTATGTGAACATTTAGTCCAGAATTTTTGGACATGTGTCTCATAAAGTTTCTGCTGAATCTTGAGCTTGTTCTCAGTCCCACCTGTAGCAGTGGACAAAGGTCCACCTTAAAGGCCAGTCTACCTTAAATCCTGATGAAGCTTCAGGTGAGGCTTGTTAGGCTTCCCCCCTCCCTACAGGTCAGCCAGTCCCACATGGGACAGGTTTCTCTTCAGATCCTTGCTCCCAGTGTGTGTGTGGAACAGACAGATTAGACAAACTGTGGATTTGTGTGTTTAAGGTAAAACCTGTTAGCAGCCATCTGTTCTAGTCTGTTTGGGTGAAGTTGTGCTGTGGTTTGTTCTCTGATTCTTGATCACGGCCACATTTATTTATTTCCCATCCTGACCTCAGTCCACCACAACATTCAGACCACTAGGTGGTTATAGTTCTGACTGATCAGTGAATATCTCAAACCTACACAGTAAAAATACTGACTACTGTTTCCACTTAGTGAACTGACTTCATTAGCTTCTAACTATGGTCTTAAAGAAGAGGAAGTTAATTTTTGTTCAGTTTAATGTTATAGAAGTGAGAATGAGGTTAGCAACAAGCTTTTTAAAGTTTGAGTCGACACTGAAACACTTTAAAACTTGACCCTTGTTACTGAAAGATGATGTTTTTCACCAACAGCAGCAGAAAACACGTTGCCCTGTTTCTTCTGCTTCTTGACTATGATAATAATTTATATGAGCTCATCATTTTTACCTCACATATCACTTCAAACAAATCTACTTTTATATAGTCACTAATAGTCTGTCACACAATAGTTCACATTAAGAAAAAAACATGAGCATTTTTACACAGAAGTCACATTTAAATTTCTCTCTTCATAAAGTTTCTATCAACATGTCCCTTTAACACGAAGACACTGTCAGTGTCAAAGATCAGTTTCCTGTGAAAAAAAAACACTTGAAACTGATGGTAAAGTCAAAGATGGACAAGAAACTACTTCCCCAAACTCAGGTTTATGCTGTTTCTTGCTTCACACTTATTTATTGTACATTATTTTTATTTAGCTTGTAACTAAACTGCTACTTTCTTTTTACAGACACAAAGCCTTTTAGTTGTTAGTTAGTCAGTACTCAAGCAAAGAATTTCAGCATCAGGTACATAGACTACGACTTAACAGTAGTTGAACATCATGTTTCCATAGTAAGTACTGTTAGACATAGTGTTATCAGTATGATCTGTAGATGTATCATGTAGTCAACAGTTTAAGCTAGTAGTAAACTGTTACTCTACGATACGTTAGCTCATGTGACTTCTAGCTCTAGCATCTTAATGTCTACTTAAATCTTAAGCCTAGTAGTCATATCAAATGCTTCATAGTGATATTTAATAGGCTTACAAGACTTCTAAGTCAAATTACTCAGTATGAACGTTATGTTCTTAAGTTAGATGTTGAATATTCTAAACTATTCTCAGAGACTCTTATCAAGTTTCTGTTATAATGATGCTCTACCTGATATAACTATCACTGTTACTTTTTTACACTTATCTTCATCATATGACACACAGGTTATGTAAATCAGCTTATAATCTTAACATTATTAGTATAGTATCTATACATATCAGTTAAACTACATGAAGTTACATGTATCATTCATAGTTATCTGCTAAAGTCATTAACTTGTTATTTACAAGAGTATGTTAAGAAATTGAATAGACACTGTTACTATTTACAGCTAATATATTTATACATACTGCTTATGTTACTATGACTTTACAGCTAAACTCAAACATGTTATCACATTTACTGTATAATGTATATATATCATTGAGCATACAGTTTTACTATTCAATGTCATCTAATTATATATGTAATAGTTGTAATACTAATAGTCATGCTAATGTACATAGTATTAATAAGTCATTTATCAATGATCTTAAAAAGTGCAAACTGTCATTATAAAAGATAATTCAGCACATTTCTTAATGTATTTAAACATGATAAGTCACTATGTCAATGTTCAATTAATAATTATACTTAACTGTTACTTTCATTAACATATTGAATCATATGATTTAGATGACTTATTGCAATTCATTCAATTGTGTTTAAGCTTTTACATGAAAATTACTGCTTAAATCATGTTTATCAGATAATGCACATAGTCACACAGTTGCTAGTAATCTTGAATTACTGAGAATTTATTCTATCAAATAACAGTTAGTCATTTAATTACTTAAAAAGTGTAGAACTTTCACTCAGTTTCATTGAATGATCTCATTACACATGTTTCTAGTATAAGTGAATTAAGTTACTCGAATTCAAAACTCATTCAACATATCAAATTCTGACATTAAGACTAAAATGATATGCTAATAATTTTCAGTATGACTAATTCATCACATTTTACTGAATCAAACTGTTACTAATTTTTAAAGTTACTCAATGTTGACATTATACAACTTGTTCAATTGAATTAGTTCAATTATGAATAAGTCTTATAACTTAGCTCATTTGTCATCTAGCATTCAACCTTGTCAAATCTTCATCAAGACATAACATTATCATTCATTTTACTCGATTTATCACTTCTCACATTACATAGTTACAATCTACTGTTCTAATATGTATTACTAATGTTAACACTAGTCTAGTCTAGTTATCAATCTAAAGACTAAACATGTATTGTTACTACATTCTAGTCCGATAAACTTGTGTTTACATTGGTATCACATTACTATTACTATTCATTATCATTCTATACAATTCAGAACATGTGCTAGATCTTTGATTCAATATTTGTTAAGTAAAATCATCATTTAACACTAGATTAAACGATGTTGTATAATGATGAAATAGTTACAGTTTGATTCAATAATTGTCTGACTAACAATTCTCTAGCTGTCAGAGTACTTTCGTTATCATATATTGTAGACTTACAGTATGATTCTACAATTTGAGCTAGTTCTTTAAGTATCAAACTATTATATATGTAATAGATGCTATCAGTATATCATGATTCTACTTGTTTATTAATCAAGTTCTTCAATAACAGATCACTGATAGTTAACTTCATAACTTAATCTGATATATATACATTACACTTATGATCATCATTAGAGCCTGTTAATGACATAATTTGTTACACTTATGCAAAGTTGACTACAGATACTTATTATGACATTTACATTATGAATTACTAATAAACTAGTCACTTTAAATCTGATTCCACAACTTAATTTGAAACGTATAACATGAAATTGACAATTATCATTACTTGATTTTAAGTACATGTCAAATATCCTGTAATATTTAATGAATTGCATTGATTAACTTAACTTCAATTACTCATGTGATACATGAACGATTTTAAGCATTGTAATATATATTAATTACATGCTATTACATATATTAAAATTCATGTTATCTGCATCGATATTCAAGTGATTACTTAGCATTAGAATTCCTATATGCTCATTGCTTCTAATCTCAGATAATACTGTGAACACATGAGTCAAGTAGGATTAATGTAGCATGTGTATCTCAGCATGCAGTTCAGTTAATAGTACATCGTAGCATACTTACTGTCTGAGATTTCCTTAAGTAAGACACAAATTCAAACATTATTACTACTAGTAAAATTCTTAATTCATACACTTTCAATTACATATTCATTATCGTTCAATGACAATCGTCATGTGCACATTAATAACTCTGATGTACGTATACAAGTAACACAGCTGCACATGCATGTAAAGCTTAGTTTGACAGTTAACTACATTAAGACATACTTAACTAGACTGTCAGTTATGCTATAAATGCTCTATCTGAATGCATTGCAGTAATACATATACTAAACTTAGACTACATTTAAATTTATTATCAAGTAACCATATATGTACTTAATTATAACTAATGTTCATGTGAATAACTGTAAATGTTACTTAGAAGATAGTCAATCTGTGATAGTATCTAAGAGACAGATTAAGAGCAGTAATGATTACTTATCAGCATCTTGACTCTTCTGACTACAGAGTTAAACTACACAAGTCATAATACAATGTATAATGACATACAAGTTGACTAAAAAGATTTTAAATGTTCACTTCTATAATCTATCATTAACAGTATTGATATAGGATTACTAAATTTAGTGAGCATTGAATACAATTACGCAATATGTAGATTTTCACGTCAGATAGTGGTTGATATATTATGATTTAGACGTTTAAAACTTCATACATTACTCAGTTGTTTATGACATAATGACTCATTTCGCTAACTGCGTTAGCTTATACTGATCATACAAGTCAATGCATTATAACTACTAAATCTATCATCATACTGTACTAAATCACTATATCTACTCTCACTTCAACTGTATATACAGTTCATTGTTACATAGGTTTAAACTGTACTTGACTGCAGTATATACAGTAACTGATACAGAATCTAGGAACGATCTGTTCTAGAATATTAATCAGATTATACCAGCATAATTAACACAGTGACAATCAAAATTAGATATACACTAGATGAACAAAGCTTAGTCAGTTTTGACTAGAATCTTACATTTAGCAAAATGACTATAATCTAATTTACGTATACTTAAACTGACTCTGTAATCATGTGCTCACTGCTAGATCATTATAATCAGATTAGTAACATTCTAGTAGTAGACATTTGAAACTGTGATTAGTACATGATTCTAGAGTAACAATTCATATTGAAGCTCATTCATTTACCAATCTATTAGATTATAGTCTTATCAGTCAGATTATACCACATTCGTTCTTAGTTATTAGAACTTAATTTAATCCTAGTATACCATTCAAGTACCTTATTTCAAAGTTAATTAAATTACTTACAAAATTTGTAAGTATACTGTACATTTTTATCATGACGTGACTTTTATGATTACTTAAATATTGCATTATCTCTGCAGTCTCATGCATTAAATTAGATGTTACTGTTATTCAGTATACTCAGCAGAATTACTATATTCACACTACGAATTACTTCAGCTGGTTATAGTCATGATCTTTAGCTGACAATCATCTTAAGTCAACTAACAACTGTATGTCTAGCAGTTCCTCAACTTGCGTACAGACAGCCACATACGTTTTCTGTCTTAGTCACGCATGTATTGACATCTATTTAAGTACATGTTAAGAATTCATTTATCGTATTGTAACTTAAGCTAGTTATGTTCAAGTCTACGGCTCACAATATGTAACTTCATTACAATTTCATACTGAATTTTACATATCTAGAATAATCGAAACATATACATAATGATTCATAAAGACTACATCAACGTGTTTTATCAATAGTGAGTTACACTTATGATGAACAGATGAACACTTAATTATGATTGACTGTTATTACATATAAAGTGTCTGTACAGGTGTACTTGAGATAATCTAATTCAGTAGCTATACATGTACCATTATAACTTAACAAAGTCTATTAAACATTGTCAAGACTAATGATTCAATTAATTGAAAACAATATGCAATTATCAATTACAAATTTGCTTAAACAGTCTTACACTTAAATTCTTTCAGGATCTTTAATGTCAAATTTAATCAGTTGATCAAGTGTTGTAGAACTTTCAAACTGATTCTCACTGTTCATATGTCTCATTATATTTACTACAATACTGTAGCCATTATTTAACTTTTTCAGTTGATAGCTGTATATAACTTGAATGATAAAGTACGCATTTATTAACACTTATATTTCTATAGCATATACATTATGTATTAATTAAATCATTATTTCATACACATTAAACATATTTAAATAACTTTATAATTATCTCTTGATAAAATCGTTCATATGCACGAATTACTGTCATTGCACATAATCACTAACACATGCTGTTACTAATATTACTTAAATATTTCTAATATCATACTCTACAATTACAATTATTCACATTGACTAATGTTATCATACTAGATTAACATGATAACTCTCTAATATCAATGTCATGTAGATAAACTAGTTTTAAGATATTCTTGCACAGTACATTATGCTAAACTAGACATTCAACATGTCTCAGTTCTTACTGTATGTCAACATGTACTTATATACTGATATACATTTATGTCATGATTATTACTGTCAGAGCTTATTTATGTACTACTTATACTAATATCCAGTGTAAATTTACATAGTCACTTACAATGCAGTTGAATAACATCTAGAATGTACATGTAGTACAATTAATGTAACTATTATAAGTCATAATTAGACATAATATTATACAGATGCAATACTTTGTTACAATGATTTTAGTTAGAATTTTTGAAAGTTAAAGTCACTGATTCGCAGTGTATGTTATACGTTTGACATTCATGAACATACATTACATGTCAAATGTATTATGTTAACATTATGATTACAAACTTAATTAAAGTTCAAAATATTACTCATAGTCTTTTGCACTACTGCTGCATTCTGTCATTAATGTAATAGACATAAAAGTTAAAATATTACAGTTATTACAATTCATGTAACATACATCGTTCATCTATCACATGTTAAGATAATCTTGATCTGTATCTTACTTCAATCTGTGTACTTTCATGTATTCGAATAGTCATGTTAATGAAGTATCTTAGTATATTACTTAGCTAGTTATACATGTGTAAACATATACTTGCAGTTGATATTCTCTGTAACTTGTCATGGCTTAACGTTCTCTCAATGCATTTATGACTCTAGTCTGATACGCTTTATGACAGAAATTCTCATGACAATCAACATCTTAAACAGTAAGAATATACGTTACAGTCATGTATTAACTATTATCATAATAGTTATTATAGATATATGATTTACTTCACAGATATCAAGTTTAATAGTAATTATAATTAAATTTCATGTAACATTCATACATGTTACTAGTTATGTTTACATTATTAGAACATTAAATTAATCAAGCTAGTCTAAATTGCAACGATTGTTCATCATTCAATTTACATAGATCTTGAATACTCTTATACTCTACAAACTGATTATTAGTTGTACTCAATAATCTAATAATTAATTATTAAATTGTACAATGTTAAGTATCTAATCTGTAAACACTATCATGTATTCCATATGAATATATCATGATTCTCAGATTTCTGCAAACTGTTTCATAATTTCTATTACAGATTGAATTCACTGTACATGTATAATACAATGTCTAATCTATTTATATACAGACAGAGTATTTATCTTTGATATCACTTCATTACATTTCTCTGTTCTATCTATCTCAGTAGTTGCAGATATCTTTCTGTATGTTCTATTACGACTTGAACTCTTTGTCAGTTCATTCAGACAGATGCATCGTGAGCAAGCATTTAATTCTAGGTCAGAACTATTTACATGCAATACTGAGATAGCTCTATAGATCATTTACAAATCAATATGATGATATAGCTAATATTGACAAAATTCGTATTATATGTGATACTTATACATGTTATAATTATACAATGACTTAACAAGACTTAATATATGCATCTAGTTCTGACTAGATCAGATGGTGTTGAACATCTAAGCATTCTACTTTACATATACTTCTATGTACTGTAACTTACAGAATTCATGAGTTGACCATACAGATTAACTCATATAAATAGTACAAATACTATACTTGATAATTAAATGTTAACATAAATTTAAGACATTGACTGTTATAAAACTCGAACTTCTGAGTTACTGATGCATTACTCTAGAATTAATAATTTTACAATTGACATTCAAACATAGTATTTTGTTTGTTACAATACATTGACAATTTATAACTGACTTATAAACGTTAATCATACAACATATAGTCTATGTCATTATTATTAGTTACATGTTGTAATAACATGTAACTATGTTACTGTCCAATTACTGTGATAGTTCATTGTCACTAGTTTAATAACTATATCTTGATACGAATCACATTCTACTATCAAACTAAGTGTTTAGTTGTAATAACAACTATATAGAGTTAACTGTAAGTTTATCTCACATAATGTATAAGTGTATAAAACGTTCTAGTATCGTTTTGTAACTAAAGTTAACATAGTACAGTCAAATGTCATGATCATTACTTATTCAATTGACATTTAATACAGATCAAACGATTATTGCATCAAATCTAATTGAAGATACTCAAACATCTTAAGTACTAGATAATGTAATGACATGTAAGATCTATAGTTAAACAGTCACTGTCTGTATTATGATATTTGCACTTGCACATTAGTGTTGATAACAGCTCTGTAATCTGTACATATGCTAGTCGTGATGACACATCATTGCAATCATACCGTTGCAAAGATACATCACCTTCAACATTGCTCATTAATCATGTAGTTCATACGTTAGCATTAAGTACAATTAGTAACTACATTTGAACACAATTGAGTACTAGAACTTAAAGATACTACACAGTAAACTCAAACGCAATTACATACGCAGTTTAGTACATGCTACTTGATCATACTTAACTATACTTTTACATGAAATTGAAACATGTATGATTATGTATCATGGCTTTAAATAATTAATATCATTAACAATACACAATTTCATCTTCATATGGATAACACATATATGTAAATTACTCTGTGCAACTTTCATTATATAATACTGATTTTATTATCTGAGTTTGACTATAACTGTGATTTTAAATTTTAAAAACGTTTTTATAAGTATTTATTTCATTAGTAAATTAAAAATAATATTCATATTTAAAAAAATAACACTAAAGTTTAATTAGAGAAATTATTTTAAAAAACATTTAAAACAAATTGAGTATTTTTAAATTAATGAATATTAATTTTATCAAATCTCAATATTCTTTGCTTAGCTAAATAGTATGATTTAATAAGCATAAACTCTTTCAGTTTCTTCTGTATTATATATTAATTCATATACAAATCTAAGGCTCACTCGTATGTTTAATAAATGAAGTATGTCAAAACATGTCTAGCTATCATGTATGTCATCACATTCATCTCTCTTCACATTCTCATCAACTCTACATCATATCTAACACATCAATTGCAAGTCAACAAATTAACCAAGTCGTTGAGCACCTCAATTTACAGTTAAACTCAAGAGACAAAAGGAAGTTATAAAAGAACAGTCAATTCGATTTATTAAAAACTCTTACGTCAATTACAACCTTTCTCATTAATTCTCAGAAAATACAGTTGTAATTATAAATATGTGAAAAAATATAAATATTTAATTAAATAAACTTTATTTAAAAAAAACAATTTTAAAATAACTCAATAACGTATAATTTATCAATATACAATTTCAGAAATACAGACTTTAAACTCTATCCTATAACTAGAACATTTTTAAATTTAATGAAAATTTAAAATTCCTTAAAGTATATCATTTAAAAACTTGTCATTTTAAAATACAATGAATCTTTGATTTGTTTTAAATTAAAATTATGAGAGTCTTTCAAAAAGTTTCTAAAGTTATGATGTATCATCTTTTAACTATTTCAATAAAATGATCACTAATTAGTTACACTTAACGTTTTCAAATGAACTTAAAAATACTTAATTATCGAAATCACTTCAATTTCACTATACTTAATACAATTTTGTAAAATGAATTTGAAACTTGAACAAAAAATCATAAAAATTTAATTTCCTATGATACTAAATTGTTCTCCACGACAGCTTAAAATTCTATTTCACATTTCATCTGTATAATTTAATTAATACTTGATCAAACAAACTCTTTAACAAACAGTAGTCAACCAGAAATAGTTCAGTATGGGAAAACATTAGCAGTTCCATTTACACAACACATTTCATCTTGATGTCTACATTAATAGTTTATATGATTCGTTCTTCACAGTACTCACTGAATGTAACAAGACTGAAATTCCAAAATCACTATTATAATGTTTAACATAAATGAATTACTGTAAAAAAGTTCCATTCTGGTGTTGTAATTTCAGAATAGACCCTTTTTTTATCTGAATTAAAAATTGAAATCAAAATGTTATTCTTAATTTTTAATTATAAATTATAGAACTAAAAGCACATTAATCCTCAAAAATCATAAGGTAATAATTATGTTACAAATCACAGTTCATTCCAATCTTTTCAATAATAGTGAACTGTCAGTCTTGAAATTATTTGTATACAGCTTAACCATTTTTAATTGAGCATGTAAAAGTTTTGATTTACTATAATTTTAACTCACTATTCTCTAATTCATTTCAGTTTAATTCTAAATCAGTAAAATTAACCTAAATCATTTTTTGAATGATTCAATATGTCTGTTATCAATTTTATGAAATTAATTAAATAACATATATAAATATGGGTTCTGCACTTTAAACATTCATCAAATTCAGAAATTCTTAAAATGATTCCTGCTTTATACGATAAATTTTATATCTAATACAAAAAACAGTTCTCATGCCTCATATTAACTAATTATGTAAAAAATTTTTGAAAATATAGTCTACAATTTTTTTAATTTAATAAAGCATTCTTTAATATCTAAAGTTTAAGTAAACTATCTTCATTTTTAATAACACATTTATTTTTAAATAGTTTTGTTAAATTTAAATGAAAAAGCAAATTTTAAAAAATCGAAATTTTATTTTAGAGACGTAATTTACTTCAAACTGCTAAAATTATTTCTTTTATGTGTTTCTTCGAATAATTTTAAACTAATTAATTTAAAGATGTAAACTTAATAACGTATTTACACATACATTTTCTAGACTGTTAGTTATGTGTCAAATGACATTTTAACTTCTTACAGCAAAGGCCTTTTTCTGATGATCATTTTCTTGAGTTTTGTTCTCCCTTTATTAATCTGATAAACTCAGTCTCTAAAATTTCAACAGCAACTGTAAACAATATTTTCAATTACAATACAATAATACTACCACACAACAACATCTCAGCTCAAAACATGGAAAGTTGATTTTTGTTTTTTCTTTAAAGTAAAAAGTTAAAGAGTGAATTTAAGTTAAAAATTAAGAAATGGTAAAACCGAAAAAACTTTCTTTTTACAAAATTTCCAATAAAATTTAAATCTTATTAAATGTTTGTAAAAAACTTTTGTAATCTTAAATACTTGACAGTTCATTTAAAATTTACAAAAACTTAAACTTAAAAACCACTTCTTTTAACAGAAAGTGAGTATAAATCAAATATTTTAACATTACTGTGAGTAATAGATAAAATCAAAATTTCTACTAAGACTATGTAATTTATTTCAGTTTTAAAACTTTAAATTAAATTTTAATTTTTAAAAGCAAGTTTTAATTTTAGATTAATTGTTTAAAACCTTTTTGAATAGTATTTATTTTTATAATTTAAATTTAAATTTCAGGTTAAAAAAACAAAATAAAATTAAAAATAAAGTTGATAATGATTAACTGTGATATTTGATCAAATAAATTTTTAAACCATCTTTTATTCATCCTTAATTAACAATTCAAATTTAATGTTACTTATGTCTTTTCTATCAATTTAAATTTAAAGTTGAACTGATCAAAAATTCAATTCACTTAAAATGTTTTAATTTTTTTTAATATTTTTTCACTCTTCCTTTACCTTGATTTTGTCAATCCATGGATTAGTTTAAATTTAAAAATTTGTCTTTCAGAGTTCGGAGACTTTTCTTCATTTGTAAATTGTAGAAAGCTGATTATAAAAAGAAAAAAAGTCAGTAAAATTGTTATTATGTTATTATAAAATATGTTATGTTTTCAGAAGAAAAGTCCTGAAAGAGTGAACTTATTTAGACTCACGTACAGTCGTGTATCTTGATTTTGGCTAAAATTAACCTGATGGTTGGTTGTCAAAGACTTTACATCCCTGCCTGTTACCTTCTCTGTGGCTCATTGTGCTCAGGATCCTGACTTCAGTCTCAGAAACTTTCCCTGCAAAAAAAGCCAAACTTAATTATTGTCACACATTTCAACCATATATTTATAATGTCATTATAGTTAGTTACACATAGCTATTGGTATAAGTGAGCATAATATTTAGGACTCACCTTCTTTAGAATTTCTAAATTAAACCTTAGTGTTCACCATCAACATGTGTAATAATTAACACTGACGGATCTCAGTGACTTTTCTCCACAAGAAACAAACTTCCTGTTAGACTCAAAGAAACAGGAAGGAGACTCTACCTCTTTAAATTTAGATTTTATCTATGTTCGAAAAAAGTTGTGCATAAATTGGTCATGAAATGTGATCTGATCTTTATCAAAGTCACAATTTTCATCTCTTTATAGACTACACCCATTAGTGAAGGGGTTTAATAACTGCTTCAACCACATTTGGCAGCAATAACCTCGAAATAACCTTGTGTAGTTGTGGATTAGGCCTAGAAAACATTCACAAAAGTGTTGGAGGAACAAAAAAAATAGGTGTGTACGGTTATTGCATTGCTAAAACAACAAATCTAATAGTGGCCTAAGACTTTTGCACAGTAATGTATCTGACAGCTATGAAAACTAAGACACCTGCAACAAAATACAGTATTCAGGAGGCAAAATAAGTTCAGAAGGAGGCAGCATATCCACATCTAACTTACCAGTAAATTGGTGTTTACTTACGTATGAAATAAAAAGCTACTTTATGTGACCTCACTACTAAAGAACTTAAATCATTTGTTTGATGCGAGTTAAAAGGATGTTTCTAACATCTGGAACTAATGTGTTGGGGAACTCCTCGTTTCAAGTTCAACAAGAAATGTGTGTGTGTTTTTGTTTTTCTCACAAAGGAAGTTTGTACAAAGTTCGTGTTACTACCAGATGTAGATTATTCTACAACAACTTATGATGCTTCGCCTAATGTTTTATTGCTGAGGACATTTGCATTTAGTCATTTGGCAGACGGTGGCAGTGATTGTAGAGTTCCTCAAAAATTGTTTTTTTAATATTAGTTATAGTTAGAAAAAGGGTTAATGTGCAGGACACAGTAACATCAGCAGCTCTTCTATAAAATGCAGCCGTCATCAGAAATGATAACAACCTTCTGATTTTACCTCAACACAATTGTTGTCACTGTCCAGTGAAAAACATGTATCTCCTATAATCAACTGTAAATCATTCCTCTCTGGAGAGTTCATTCAGTTTACATTTACATTTACATTTAGTCATTTAGCAGATGCTTTTATCCAAAGCGACTTACAAGTGAGGTACAAGGCAGCAAGAATCTAAGTCAAGCAGAAAACATCAAAGCAAAGTCCTATCAAAAAAGTGTTCACAGTTCACGAGATACAAGTGCAAGAAAGAGCAGAAAGGAATTTTATTTATGATTTTTTTTAAAGAGATTTAAGTGCATAGGAAGATGCGGAAGAGTTTTGTTTTCAGCAGTTTTTTTAATATTGGGAGAGAATCAGCTGAGCGTGCAGAGTTTGTTGCTCGTTCCACCATTGTGGGATCATTGCGCTAAAAGGTTTTGCTTGGTGTCTTCTGTGCGGTGCTGGGACCACCAGATGTCGTTGGTTGGCAGACCGCAGCGGGCGGGAAGGATTGTAGACTTGAATGAGTGAGTTGAGGTAAGCGGGAGCTGTCGAGTTAACCACCCTGTGAGCAAGAGACAGAGCTTTGAACCTGATGCGAGCAGCAACAGGAAGCCAGTGTAGAGATCTAAAAAGTGGTGTGACATGGGTCTTTTTTAGCTGATTAAAAATGAGGCGAGCTGCTGCATTTTGGATCATCTGCAAGGGTTTGATTGTTGATACCGGTAACCCCATCAACAAAGCGTTGCAGTAATCAAGACGAGATGTGACCAGCGCCTGTACAATGAGTTGGGTTGTATATTCCATCTGATCTTCCTGCCCTAGAGACTGAGGAGATGTGGTCCTTAAAGCCCAGTTGGTCGTCGATGACAACCCCCAGATTTTTGGCCGATTTAGTGGGGACAATCACTGTAGATCCCATGTTGATGCTGATGTCGTGTTGTGCCGAAGGTCTGGCTGGGAGCCAAGGACTTCGGTCTTGGAGAGGTTGAGTTGAAGATGTCTCTCACTCATCCAGGCTGAGATTTCTGAGAGACAGGCAGAAATGCGTAATGAGACAGTGGAGTCGTCCGGTGGAAAGGACAGGAAGAGCTGTGTGTCATCAGCGTAGCAGTGATAGGAAAGACCATGTGAGTGAATGATGGCACCTAGGGATGAAGTATAGATAGAAAGAGGAGAGGACCAAGAACTGAGCCCTGCGACACACCGGTAGAGAGGCTATGAGAGTGAGAAAGATGCCCCTGCCAGGATACGTTGAAGGTTCGTCCCGATAGGTAAGAATGAAGCCAGTCTAGAGCTGATCCAGAGATGCCTAAGTCAGAGAGTGTAGACAAGAGGATCTGATGGTTCACAGTGTCAAAGGCTGATGATAGATCAAGTAGAATTAAGACAGATGATTGACCTGTGGCTTTTGCAGCTCGAAGATATTCCACAACAGTCAGAGTGCCGTTTCTGTGGAGTGACCCCTCTTGAAGCCAGACTGGTTGACATCGAGGAGGTTATTCTTGGAAAGGAAGTCTGAGAGTTGGTTGAAGACTGCTCGTTCCATTGTCTTGACCAGAAAAGAAAGGAGGAGACAGGTCTGTAGTTCTCCACTACAGAGGGATCAAGAGATCAAAAACTTGTTTGCAGTCACCTGTTCTAGTCAGTTCTTGTTTTCCTATCTTTTAGCACTAACTGCTGTTTCCCTGGAGTTTAGCTTTGTGCTTCAATGGGGGTTTTGACAGTTTTTGTTCAAATGCTTTAACTCTAAAAATATTGTAGCCTCTCTAACACCTTTTCTTTCTTGCGTGTATCTGTATGCAGGGCCTTGAACAGAGGGGCTTAGGTGGCTACTGGATTCAGGGTTCAGCAGATACTGTAGCCCACTCTCCCTCTCTTTATGCATATGTGTGTGCAACAGACACTATTCCCACTGATCTGTGTGGTTATATTTAGTCTAAATGAGACGTCTCTCCTGTGGCCACCTTTACGTCTTCTCTCACAAAATTTTACCAGTTGCTGTTTACTTTAGACGGTTCTAGAAAAGTCATTGAACATAAATATCATTTCAATTTTATATTTGTAGACATAAAAGCACTTGTTAAAATGCAGCACTGTAAACTGTGGTGCACTGTGTTAAGACACTCGATCATTTTTCTTCCCCACACTGAGCTCAGTCCATCACGACATTCAAACCCAGAGGTTAATGTTAATGACGCAGCAAAAACTACTGAGTACTGTTTCCTTTTACTGTGACTTCCAGGAACTGACTTCATTAACCTCTAACTACGGTCTTGAAGAAGAGGAAGTGAATTTATATTCATCTCTAACTGTAAAAGTGTGACTGTTTTCAGTAACAAGCATTTGAAAGTTTGAGTTGAAACTTTTTAAACCTCAAACTTGTCTTTTGTTATTAAAAGATGAAAAGTTCAGCCAACAGCAGCAGAAAACACTTTTCCTGTTTCTTCTGCTTCTTGGCTGTGATAATATTAATAGTTTATATGACCACGTCACTAGAGGCCTCATCACCATGTTATTTGTGTACTTACAGTGATAGTTACAGCACTGATCATATATGAACTGAACAAATGAACAAAATGACTTTTCATTTTTCCTGCATCAAAACCAACAGTGTCAGAACCATCGTCCTTTACAAAGACTGAGACTAAAAATCAGGTTAAGTGACTCACTGATCCTCAGTCAGCTGCTTTTCTCTGTCACTTCATTAATGTGGATTCTGACTTAAATTCACTCGATGCTTGTTTCCCTCCCAGTTCTTCTTCACACTGACTTACCGTCACATTCCTGCTTGTTGCCTTCTCTGTAGCTCATTGTGCTCAGTCTTCAGGATTCTGCCTTCAGTGGAAACTTTCTCTGCAACAAAAAAAAAACACCATTTAAGAACATGTAACTAATATCTGACAGACTGGGGACCTGTCCAGTGTGTCCTCCTGGACAGCTGAAATAATGAGCATCATATTCAGAACTCACCTTTCTTCTTCTTCTCCCGTCTTTTTATTTTAAATTAACAGTCATGTGAAGCACATATCAACACTTCAACTTTAACACAAGATGAGCGTCAGTGTCACAGACCTGATAGGTTACTGTAGAAAAAGTACTGATGATAATGGTAAATAGTCGCTTATATAGCACTTTTATCCAAAGCGCTTTACAATGTTGCTTCCCATTCACCCATTCACACACACACCGATGGCAGTGGCTGCCATGCAAGGTGCTCACCTGACCCACCGGGAGCAACTTGGGGTTCAGTGTCTTGCCCAAGGACACTTCAACTTGTAGCCAGGAGCGTGGATTGAATCACTGGACCTGTGGTCCATGGTCAATTGCCTTACCAACTGAGCTACAGCCTGAGCTACTTAACACGAGTTGCTCAAGTGTTTGAATTAAAGACGAAAAACAAGGTTTATGATGACATTTATTAGAAATGATTAATCTTTAGTTTGCAGATGTAGATGTGCTGCCACTTTTTGTTTTTTATGGTTGTCTTGACCGTAACACTTCTGTTTTTTTACTAATGAGAGGAAAAACACAAAGTTTGTAAAAAACTACTTCATCACTAGTAGATGAAACCATTTAAGTTGTTTACCAACTAAGTACATGCTTAAAATGTAGTTAAAGTACAAAAGTGTAAGTACTCCACAAAGTGACTTCAAACACTATGGATGATGTTGATACCATGTATGTGAACATCTACATGTGTCTCATAAAGTTTCTGCTGAATCATAAGCTTGTTCTCAGTCCCATCTGTAGCAGTGGACACAGGTCCACCTTAAAGGCCAGTCTACCTTAAATCCTGATGAAGCTTCAGGTGAGGCTTGTTAGGCTTCCCCTCCCTACAGGTCAGCCAGTCCCACATGGGACAGGTTTCTCTTCAGATCCTTGCTCCCAGTGTGTGTGTGGAACAGACAGATTAGACAAACTGTGGATTTGTGTGTTTAAGGTAAAACCTGTTAGCAGCCATCTGTTCTAGTCTGTTTGGGTGAAGTTGTGCTGTGGTTTGTTCTCTGATTCTTGATCACGGCCACATTTATTTATTTCCCATCCTGACCTCAGTCCACCACAACATTCAGACCACCAGGTGGTTATAGTTCTGACTGATCAGTGAATATCTCAAACCTACACAGTAAAAATACTGACTACTGTTTCCACTTAGTGAACGGACTTCATTAGCTTCTAACTATGGTCTTAAAGAAGAGGAAGTTAATTTTTGTTCAGTTTAATGTTGTAGAAGTGAGAATGAGGTTAGCAACAAGCTTTTTAAAGTTTGAGTCGACACTGAAACACTTTAAAACTTGACCCCTGTTACTGAAAGATGACGTGTTTCACCTACAGCAGCAGAAAACTCGTTGCCCTGTTTCTTCTGCTTCTTGACTATGATAATAATTTATATGAGCTCATCATTTTTTAACCTCACATATCACTTCAAAACAAATCTACTTATTATATTGTCACTAATAGTCTGTCACACAATAGTTCACATTAAGAAAAAAACATGAGCATTTTTACACAGAAGTCACATTTAAATTTCTCTCTTCATAAAGTTTCTATCAACATGTCCCTTTAACACTAAGAGACTGTCAGTGTCAAAGATCAGTTTCCTGTCAAAAAACACTTAAAACTGATGGTAAAGTCAAAGATGGACAAGAAACTACTTCCCCAAACTCAGGTTTATGCTGTTTCTTGCTTCACAGTTATTTATTATACATTATGTTTATTTAGCTTCTAACTAAACTGCTACTTTCTTTTTTACGGTTGTTTTGACCTTTTTTTACAGACACAAAGCCTTTTAGTTTTTAGTTAGTCAGTAGTCAAGCAAAGAGGGAAGTAGTTGCTAACAAACTGCTCCAGTAGTGGTTGATGTACCCATTTAAATTCTTTTCCCAAGTTAAAGTACTAAATGCTCCAAAATGTACATGTTGTACCATAGTAATTCACAAAGAAAACTAAATATTTGAAATATTATTAATGTTGATACTATGAATGCAAAGTCTGGTTCAGATTTGTTCCACATGTGTTTCATGAATAAAGTTCCTGCAGAAATCTGTTCAGGTCTTGTTAAATGTAATATTCAAGCAGAGAACCACTTCAAAAACCAGATTTCTGAATATTTATTTATGTTTTTTTAGTTTCTACAGCTGAAACTTCTCAAACCAAACCCACAGGATTGATGTACTCATAGTATAAATACTCACATTCACTACACACAACATGATACAACAATGTTATATCTACAGTTAATTTATGTCTAAATCATTGTATTGTTTTTATGAACTGTAGCTTCCTTTGTCTAAATGTTTGCAATGGAACATTTTCAAGTTTTTAACATGAGATCACAAAAAATTAGACTGTGTGAACAAACATAGTTTATTATCCATTATTAGAGCAAAGCAGGCTGTTGGAACACATGTTAGAAACATCACTAAAAGTCTGTTGATTCTTCAGTATTTGTCTTTGTCCTCTGGTCTTTTTTTACATGTGGTAGTTTTATAAAATGTACTCGTCTTTGAAAACTGCAGTTTTTTCTGTGCATCAAGAGATTTAACTGGTTAGAACATTGGTCATCAGCTCCAGCTTCTCAATGACTGAACAAATGATGTCTTCAGGTTATAAAGTCAGAAAAAACTAAGAGAAACTTTCCTTGTAGAGTCAAACTCTGCACAAACATCATTCTGACCACAAAACAGAAGCTAAACATGTTTCTGACTGAAGGGAAACTGACATTTACGCAGATTTTGACACGTTCAGGCTGTTTTGATCTGCAGAGGAAACAGAACAACGTTTCTCTGTGCTCATCTTAAGTTTTGAAGTTTAATGTGTGAATATATGATTATGACCTAGAAACCAGTTCATCATCAAATATGCAACTTAGACAAGTTTGATGTGGAAACTCAAAGGCCCCGATTTAGACATAAAGTAGGAGACATTTTGTATAATTATAGATTTGAGATGTTGATGTGACTTACAGAATTTTTACAAAAGGTCACAGAATTTCTTTAGTGAAAAAACATCAAACTGAGTATTTTTATTTTTGACTGTGGATTTTTAAATGTTTGCAACATCTCACATTGTTGGTGACATTAGTTTTCTACAAACAGCATTGCTCCATGTTCTGCATCCTGTACTGAGATTGTTAATGGAGCTGATGACTAAAGCTTCACTGTATTACAAACTACAATTACAAACATAACGTCCAGTTTGTGCTGCTTTCTCACATATACTTTTGTGAGGGTTGTTGCAGAACTGATCAAACCAACACTTCAGGTCAACAGCTCCTTTCTCCCCCATCCTCACACAGTCCTCTCCATCAGGATTTTCCCTACTTTTTCCTTTCCAGTCGTCTGGCTCTGCACTTTTCCAAAAACTCAAACTAAAAGATGTGAAACACAAAGATCAGGGTCAATAAAACTGGTAAAACTGAGATTAAAGATAAACAAACTGGTTTTTACATCAGTTAAACCTTGTGTTCAGTTCTGATCCGTCCACCCACAACCATCTGCCTTCTTCCTGTGAGTCTGTCAGTCCGATCCAGAACTTGTCCTCATGTTCATTCATTTTGTTTCTCAAACGTTCCACCAGGAATGACTGAACAATCAGAGGTGGTGAAAATGACTCTGTGACTTTTCTGTGCTGAGATAATAAAACTTATGTGATCAAATATGTGAGAACATGAAGCTGCTGCAGTGTTTTATACCTGCTCCTCTCTGCTGTCGATCTTAACCAGATCTCCTCCATGATGGACACATTCTTCTCTGCTCTGGTTCCAGGATGAAGGTTTGTTGGAGAAATAATAACACTTTCCTCCATGTAGCTCCCAGCCTTCTTCACACTTCTGACATGGTTCATCTGTAAAGTTTACAGCAAAGACATCAGTCAGGTGACAGAATCACTCTTTATATTTGATTCACATAGAGAGAGAGTTTGAGTTTTAACTGAGACAATCAGAGAAAGTGAAGTTGTCACTTTCACAGATGCAGTTTTACTATCTCACAACTCCAGTTACTGCAGTATACAGTCTGAACTAGTGCAACATAAATACATCACTGACTGACTCACTGTGTCTGTTATTTATCACTGTTTATTAATCATCTGTAAAAGTGAAAAAGACAAATCCATAACTTACTAGTTTTAACTTCAGTAGGTTCTGGGCACATAGGCTGCAGCCTGGTGCCTTGATTTATTTCAGAGAGACGTTCTGTTATGAAAGAAGATAAATTACTGATTAAAATTAAATCTTTTCACTTTTTTATGAACCTGAACAGAAAAAACAAAAACAATTGTTCAGTTTATTCAAATAAGTAGAAACCAAATAAAAAGTTGATAAAATAGATTATTGTTGATCATCTGTTGGAAATAAACTAAAAAGTCTTTTTTTGAAAACTCCAAATTAAATCTGGAGTTCACCTGGTAAAGTTATGAGACAGTTTCAAACCCTGACAGACTGACCTGTGAGATTTTTCCTCATGGCTTCATTTTCATCTTTCAGAGTTTGAAGAATTTTCTTGTTGTGGAAATGATCAAAAGCTGAAAATCAGTAAATGTTAGTTCTTTGTAATATACAGTGATGACAATTTGTTATTTACTGTAGAAGAAACACCTTCAAATATTACATCACAATGATGATGTTCATTTATTAAGAATTCACTGAAAAGAGTTTTTCTCCAAAAGAACAAATAGTCACATTTGTTTATTTATTCATTTTTCATCTCCTACATGTGAAAAAACATTGTGCTTTATCATTTTCAAATTAAAACTACTACAACTTCTGCTTATCCTGTGAGTTCAGTGTCGCCACAGCGGATCGTTGTCCACATGTTGATTTGGCACAATTTTTACGCTGGATGCTCTTCCTGATGCAACCCTCCCCAATTTCTACTGGGCTTGGACCAGCACTGCACAGCTGGGGAGGGGAATGGGCTGTTAGGGGTTCAGTGTCTTGCCCAGGGACACTTTGACATATAGCCAGGGACAGGGATCAAACCCCTGACCCTGTAGTCTGTGGACCACTGCCTTTACCATCTGAGCTACAGCCGCCCCAAATATTACATCATAATGATGATATTTATTTAA
Source organism: Channa maculata (assembly GCA_020496755.1). NCBI lineage: Eukaryota > Metazoa > Chordata > Actinopteri > Anabantiformes > Channidae > Channa > Channa maculata. The sequence continues at coordinate 64,433 of JAHZUS010000050.1, read as the reverse complement.
TAAGAATTCACTGAAAAGAGTTTTTGTTCCAAAAGAGCAAATTTGTTTATTACTTACTGCTGCTTTATCATTTTTAAAGTAAAACTACATGAATAAAACAAACTCACAGAGACGGTAAATAACAACTGCAGCAGCTGCCAGGAGACCACCGAGAACCAGCAGGGCCACTCTCTCTGATGTGACCTTTGACCTTCTGTTTGCAGCAGCTTCACCTGTTGAACATTTAGAGGAGACACATGTGAGAACACAGAAGAGTTCAGAGGGTGGACAGAGTAACATTAGCAGCTCTTCTATAAAATGCAGCCGTCATCAGAAATGATAACAACCTTCTGAAGTTCATTTTTTAAATGGTCTTAATCTTGTGGAAGTATTTCTGTTTTCAGTACCAAACATTTTAAAGTTTAACTTCTAAATTCTTTAAGCTGAAAGATGTTGAAAGAAGTTTATCCAACAACAGCAGAAAACACCTTGTCTGGTTTCTTCTGCTGTTTGACTGTGATGATATTAATAGTTTATATGAGCACATCTTTAGACGCACTATCACGCTGCTGTTTGTGTGTTTGATAGTCAGACATGGACTGGTCATCTGGCTGCTCCAGGTTCAGTGAGCTGCTGCCGCCTGTAATGACCCAGTCACATCGTGCTTTGACCAGCTCCCTTCTCCTTCTCCAAGTCTCACACACACACACACACACACACACACACACACACACACACACACACACACACACACACACACACACACACAAAGCTTTGCAGCTGGAGACAAACATGTTTTCTAACATTACTTGTGCAGTTGCCACCTTCCAATCTGCATCAGGTCAACAAAACATGAAAATCAGAGTGATGAGGGAGAAAGACAGGGACAGAATCTTCTGTTGGAGACGGAGACAAAAGGACACAGCAGCAGTTAAACAGGCAGCAGTAAAGAGAAGCAACAGGATCAATAAACAGCAGCTGTTGACTCTATTTGCTCAGAGAAAAACACTTTAAGGGGAACGAGAATTAAACAACCTTTTCATGTTTGATGTACAGAACATTACTGAGTTAGTGTAAGTGCTGAATTGTAGGTATAGTACAGTGGTAGAAGAACTAATACTAATAAAACTGTAAAATACTCCATTACAACAACAAGTCCCACACTTGTAGGTTTAATCAGCAAAATGTACATAAAGTATTAAAAGTACTGAAAATATCCACTGTGACTTTTATACTATTTAATATCGTGGTCGTAGTTTTACTCATGCAGAAAGTATCAGCAGCACTTTACTGTTGTAGCTGAGGTGAATTTTAACAATCTTGTGCAGGACAGTGGGTGAATAGTTTACTTTTATTAAGGATTAATTTACTGATCATTTTCTCTTTTGATCGTCCAGTTTCTAAAATATTCACACCTTCAAGGTTTGTTCTAAAGATTAAAAATAGCAAAGGAAAATAATTATTAGTTTTCCTGCATCAAAACCAACAGTGTCAGTCGACCTCACACATCAGAACCATCGTCCTTTACAAAGACTGACACTAAAAATCAGGTTAATTGACTCACTGATCCTCAGTCAGCTGCTTTTCTCTGTCACTTCATTAATGTGGATTCTGACTTAAATTCACTCGATGCTTGTTTCCCTCCCAGTTCTTCTTCACACTGACTTACCGTCACATTCCTGCTTGTTGCCTTCTCTGTAGCTCATTGTGCTCAGTCTTCAGGATCCTGACTTCAGTGGAAACTTTCTCTGCAACAAAAACACGATTTAAGAACATTTAACAAATATCTGACAGACTGGGGACCTGTCCAGTGTGTCCTCCTGGACAGCTGAAATAATGAGCATCATATTCAGAACTCACCTTTCTTCTTCTTCTACCGTCTTTTTATTTTAAATTAACAGTCATGTGAAGCACATATCAACACTTCACTTTAACACAAGGTGAGCGTCAGTGTCACAGACCTGATAGGTTACTGTAGAAAAAGTACTGATGAAGTACTACTTCCCCAAACACGAGTTGCTCAAGTGTTTGAATTAAACAAGTTTTAACAGTTTATGTTCTGTAAAAACAAGGTTTATGATGACATTTATTACGTGCTGCCACTTTTTGTTTTTTTATAGTTGTCTTGACCGTAACACTGCTTTTTACTAAAGAGAGGAAAAACACAAAGTCTGTAAAAAACTACTTCATCACTAGTAGATGTCACAATTTAAGTTGTTTACCTACTAAGTACATGCTTTAAAACGTAGTTAAAGTACAAAAGTGTAAGTACTCCACAAAGTAACTTCAAACACTATGGATGATGTTGATACCATGTATGTGAACATTTAGTCCAGATTTTTTGGACGTGTCTCATAAAGTTTCTGCTGAATCATAAGCTTGTTCTCAGTCCCATCTGTAGCAGTGGACACAGGTCCACCTTAAAGGCCAGTCTACCTTAAATCCTGATGAAGCTTCAGGTGAGGCTTGTTAGGCTTCCCCCCTCCCTACAGGTCAGCCAGTCCCACATGGGACAGGTTTCTCTTCAGATCCTTGCTCCCAGTGTGTGTGTGGAACAGACAGATTAGACAAACTGTGGATTTGTGTGTTTAAGGTAAAACCTGTTAGCAGCCATCTGTTCTAGTCTGTTTGGGTGAAGTTGTGCTGTGGTGTGTTCTCTGATTCTTGATCACGGCCACATTTATTTATTTCCCATCCTGACCTCAGTCCACCACAACATTCAGACCACCAGGTGGTTATAGTTCTGACTGATCAGTGAATATCTCAAACCTACACAGTAAAAATACTGACTACTGTTTCCACTTAGTGAACTGACTTCATTAGCTTCTAACTATGGTCTTAAATACGAGGAATTTAATTTTTGTTCAGTTTAATGTTGTAGAAGTGAGAATGAGGTTAGCAACAAGCTTTTTAAAGTTTGAGTCGACACTGAAACACTTTAAAACTTGACCCCTGTTACTGAAAGATGACGTGTTTCACCAACAGCAGCAGAAAACTCGTTGCCCTGTTTCTTCTTCTTCTGACTATGATAATAATTTATATGAGCTCATCATTTTTTAACCTCACATATCACTTCAAAACAAATCTACTTTTTATATAGTCACTAATAGTCTGTCACACAATACTTCATACAATAGCTGAGACAGTAAGAAAAAAACATGAGCATTTTTACACAGAATTCACATTTAAATTTCTCTCTTCATAAAGTTTCTATCAACATGTCCCTTTAACACGAAGACACTGTCAGTGTCAAAGATCAGTTTCCTGTCAAAAAACACTTAAAACTGATGGTAAAGTCAAAGATGGACAAGAAACTACTTCCCCAAACTCAGGTTTATGCTGTTTCTTGCTTCACAGTTATTTATTATACATTATGTTTATTTAGCTTGTAACTAAACTGCTACTTTCTTTTTTATGGTTGTTTTGAACTTTTTTACAGACACGAAGCCTTTTAGTTGTTAGTTAGTTAGTACTCAAGCAAAGAGGGAAGTAGTTGCTAACAAACTGCTCCAGTAGTGGTTGATGTACCCATTTACATTATTTTCCCAAGTTAAAGTACTAGATGCTCCAAAATGTACATGTTGTACCAAGTTACTTCACAAAGAAAACAAAATATTTGAAATATTTTTAATGTTGATACTATGAATGTAAATTCTGGTTCAGATTTGTTCCACATGTGTTTCATAAATAAAGTTCCTGCAGAAATCTGTTCAGGTCTTGTTAAATGTAATATTCAAGTAGAAAACCACTTCAAAAACCAGATTTCTGAATATTTATTTATGTTTTTTTAGTTTCTACAGCTGAAACTTCTCAAACCAAACCCACAGGATTGATGTACTCATAGTATAAATACTCACATTCACTACACACAACATGATACAACAATTTTATATCTACAGTTAATTTATGTCTAAATCATTGTATTGTTTTTATGAACTGTAGCTTCCTTTGTCTAAATGTTTGCAATGGAACATTTTCAAGTTTTTAAAATGAGATCACAAAAAATTAGACTGTGTGAACAAACATAGTTTATTATCCATTATTAGAGCAAAGCAGGTTGTTGGACACATGTTAAAAACATCACTAAAAGTCTGTTGATTCTTCAGTATTTGTCTTTGTCCTCTGGTCTTTTTTTACATGTGGTAGTTTTATAAAATGTACTCGTCTTTGAAAACTGCAGTTTTTTCTGTGCATCAAGAGATTTAACTGGTTAGAACATTGGACATCAGCACCAGCTTCTCACTGACTGAACAAATGATGTCTTCAGGTTATAAAGTCAGACAAACTAAGAGAAACTTAGAAACCAGTTCATCATCAAATATGCAACTTAGACAAGTTTGATGTGGAAACTCAAAGGCCCCGATTTTGGCATAAAGTAGGAGACATTTTGTATAATTATAGATTTGAGATGTTGATGTGACTTATAGAATTTTTACAAAAGGTCACAGAATTTCTTTAGTGAAAAAAGATCAAACTGAGTATTTTTATTTTTGACTGTGGATCTTTAAATGTTTGCAACATCTCACATTGTTTGTGACATTAGTTTTCTACAAACAGCATTGCTCCATGTTCTGCATCCTGTACTGAGATTGTTCATGGAGCTGATGACTAAAGCTTCACTGTATTACAAACTACAATTACAAACATAACGTCCAGTTTGTGCTGCTTTCTCACATATACTTTTGTGAGGGTTGTTGCAGAAGTGATCAAACCAACACTTCAGGTCAACAGATCCTCCTTTCTCCCCCATCCTCACACAGTCCTCTCCATCAGGATTTACCCCATTGGTTCCTTTCCAGTTGTCTGGCTCTGCACTTTTCCAAAAACTCAAACTAAAAGATGTGGAACACAAAGATCAGGGTCAATAAAACTGGTAAAACTGAGATTAAAGATAAACAAACTGGTTTTTACAACAGTTAAACCTTGTGTCCAGTTCTGATCCGTCCACCCACAACCATCTGCCTTCTTCCTGTGAGTCTGTCAGTCCGATCCAGAACTTGTCCTCAGGTTTATTCATTTTGTTTCTCAAACGTTCCACCAGGAATGACTGAACAATCAGAGGTGGTGAAAATGACTCTGTGACTTTTCTGTGCTGAGATAATAAAACTTATGTGATCAAATATGTGAGAACATGAAGCTGCTGCAGTGTTTTATACCTGCTCCTCTCTGCTGTCGATCTTAACCAGATCTCCTCCATGATGGACACATTCTTCTCTGCTCTGCTTCCAGGATGAAGGATTGTTGGAGAAATAATAACACTTTCCTCCATGTAGCTCCCAGCCTTCTTCACACTTCTGACATGGTTCATCTGTAAAAGTTTACAGCAAAGACATCAGTCAGGTGACACAATCACCTTTATGTTTGATTCACATAGAGAGAGTTTGAGTTTTAACTGAGACAATCAGAGAAAGTGAAGTTGTCACTTTCACTATCTCACAACTCCAGTTACTGCAGTATACAGTCTGAACTAGTGCAACATAAATACATCACTGACTGACTCACTGTGTCTGTTATTTATCACTGTTTATTAATCATCTGTAAAAGTGAAAAAGACAAATCCATAACTTACTAGTATTAACTTCAGTAGGTTCTGGACACATAGGCTGCAGCCTGGTGCCTTGATTTATTTCAGAGAGACGTTCTGTTATAAAAGAAGATAAATTACTGATTAAAATTAAATCTTTTTCACTTTTAGATGAACCTTAACAGAAAAAACAAAAACAATTGTTCAGTTTATTCAAATAAGTAGAAACCAAATAAAAGGTTGATAAATAGATTATTGTTGATCATCTGTTGAAATAAACTAAAAATTGTCTTTTTAAAAATTCCAAATTAAATCTGGAGTTCACCTGGTAAAGTTATGAGACAGTTTCAAACCCTGACAAACTGACCTGTGAGATTTTTTTTCATGGCTTCATTTTCATCTTTCAGAATTTGAAGAATTTTCTTGTTGTGGAAATGATCAAAAGCTGAAAATCAGTAAATGTTACTTCTTTGTAATATACAGTGACGACAATTTGTTATTTACTGTAGAAGAAACACCTTCAAATATTACATCACAATTTTGTTGTTCTCCTTTCTGCTTATCCTGTGAGTTCAGTGTCGCCACAGCGGATCATTGTCCACATGTTAATTTGGCACAATTTTTACGCTGGATGCTCTTCCTGACACAACCCTCCGCAATTTCTACTGGGCTTGGACCAGCACTGCACAGCTGGGGAGGGGAATGGGCTGTTAGGAGTTCAGTGTCTTGCCCAGAGACACTTTGACATATAACCAGGGACAGGATCAAACCCTGACCCTGTACTCTGTGGACCACTGCCTTTACCATCTGAGCTACAGCCGCCCCAAATATTACATCATAATGATGATGATTATTTAATAAGAATTCACTGAAAAGAGTTTTTGTTCCAAAAGAGCAAATGTGTTTATTACTTACTGCTGCTTTATCATTTTTAAATTACAACTACATGAATAAAACTGTACAAACTCACAGAGACGGTAAATAACAATGGCAGCAGCTGCCAGGAGACCACTGAGAACCAGCAGGGCCACTCTCTGATGTGACCTTTGACCTTCTGTTTGCAGCAGCTTCACCTGTTGAACATTTAGAGGAGACACATGTGAGAACACAGAAGAGTTCAGAGGGTGGACACAGTAACATCAGCAGCTCTTCTATAAAATGCAGCCGTCATCAGAAATGATAACAACCTTCTGATTTTACCTCATTAAACACTGTCCACTGAAAAAAGTTCAACCCTAAATCTGTTTTCTCTGGAAGGATTCAGTTTGTTGCTGCTGATTGTTTCAAATCAAGTTCTGAGGTTGAACATTGGAGACACTTCTTTTTACTCATTGTATTAATAATACTGATTTTCCACCTCAGCACTGAAACACACATTTTTATTCAAAAGATTTTGCTAATAAAACAAACAAACAATTGGACAATTTATCCTGTAGCTCTTTCAGCTGTTAGTCTCCATGACCATCACCACTGTGGCTAATATTCATTAATTCATTTCAGATTCCCTGTGGTGGCCTATAGAGACCAACTGATGAAAACTGTTACTGTCCAAATACATATGAGGACAAACTGGTCTCTGATACTAAACCCCTCATTATTCAGATGAAGAGCAGAACACATTGATGCTGGAAGATTTAATTCCCTTTAGAAATATCAAATATTATTGTGATCTTGTGATCGTTCTTGTTTTAATAAGCACTGATTTGTCTTTGTGTGTTTGTGTAATGGTTATTAGGTTTTGTTTTTATGTCCTCAGGTATTTTCTCAGACTGAAAAAATGTTAACAATTAAATAAAGTTTTAATCTAATCAGCACAAACCTGAAACCTGTGCAGTAAAAACACTGACCTGCTGTTTAATGTTCTTTACTGTGAGTTCCAGGATGTGACTTCATTAACTTCAAACTATGGTCTTAAAGAAGAGGAAGTTCATTTTTAAATGGTCTTAATCTTGTGGAAGTATTTCTGTTTTCAGTACCAAACATTTTAAAGTTTAACTAGACATGTAAACTCTTTAAGCTGAAACATGAGGTTTATCCAACAACAGCATAAAACATTTGTCTGGTTTCTTCTGCTGTTTGACTGTGATGATATTAATAGTTTATATGAGCACATCTTTAGACGCCCTATCACGCTGCTGTTTGTGTGTTTGATAGTCAGACATGGACTGGTCATCTGGCTGCTCCAGGTTCAGTGAGCTGCTGCCGCCTGTAATGACCCAGTCACATCGTGCTTTGACCAGCTCCTTCTCCTTCTCCAAGTCTCACACACACACACACACACACACACACAATGCTTTGCAGCTGGAGACAAACATGTTTTCTAACATTACTTGTGCAGTAGCCACCTTCCAATCTGCATCAGTTCAACAAAACATGAACAGCAGAGTGATGAGGAGAAAGACAGGGACAGAATCTTCTGTTGGAGACGGAGACAAAAGGACACAGCAGCAGTTAAACAGGCAGCAGTAAAGAGAAGCAACAGGATCAATAAACAGCAGCTGTTGACTCTATTTGCTCAGAGAAAACACTTTAAGGGAACGAGAATTAAACAACCTTTTCATGTTTGATGTACAGAACATTACTGAGTTAGTGTAAGTGCTGAATTGTAGGTATAGTACAGTGGTAGAAGAACTAATACTAATAAAACTGTAAAATACTCCATTACAACAACAAGTCCCACACTTGTAGGTTTAATCAGGAAAATGTACATAAAGTATTAAAAGTACTGAAAATATCCACTGTGACTTTTATACTATTTAATATCGTGGTCGTAGTTTTACTCATGCAGAAAGTATCAGCAGCACTTTACTGTTGTAGCTGAGGTGAATTTTAACAATCTTGTGCAGGACAGTGGGTGAATAGTTTACTTTTATTAAGGATTAATTTACTGATCATTTTCTCTTTTGATCGTCCAGTTTCTAAAACTTTCACACCTTCAAGGTTTGTTCTAAAGATTAAAAATAGCAAAAATAGCAAATGAAAATAATTATTAGATACTTGATTTTTATCAGAAAGCATCATATCGTCACGTTCAGCTTCATACAATTGAGGTAATATAGTGGAAAGAAACCTTAACTATAAGAAGTAAGTAGCAAGTAAAGCTGGTCAAACATAGCTGGTGAAAGGTCGACTGTGAGGAGCCCGTCAGGCCAAAAGTCCAGGACTGATCTTTAATCCCAGTCCAGTCCTGGTGATAGTTACAGTTCTGATCATATATTAACTATGATATTTGAACAAAACCAACAGTGTCAGTCGACCTCACACATCAGAACCATCGTCCTTTACAAAGACTGAGAATAAAAATCAGGTTAATTGACTCACTGATCCTCAGTCAGCTGCTTTTCTCTGTCTCTTCATTAATGTGGATTCTGACTTAAATTCACTCGATGCTTGTTTCCCTCCCAGTTCTTCTTCACACTGACTTACCGTCACATTCCTGCTTGTTGCCTTCTCTGTAGCTCATTGTGCTCAGTCTTCAGGATCCTGACTTCAGTGGAAACTTTCTCTGCAACAAAAAACACGATTTAAGAACATTTAACAAATATCTGACAGACTGGGGACCTGTCCAGTGTGTCCTCCTGGACAGCTGAAATAATGAGCATCATATTCAGAACTCACCTTTCTTCTTCTTCTACTGTCTTTTTATTTTAAATTAACAGTCATCTGAAGCACATATCCACACTTCACTTTAACACAAAATGAGCGTCAGTGTCGCAGTTTACTGTAGAAAAAGTACTGATGATAATCTACTTCCCCAAACACGAGTTGCTCAAGTGTTTGAATTAAACAAGTTTTAACAGTTCATGTTCTGCAAAAACAAGGTTTATGATGACATTTATTACGTGCTGCCACTTTTTGTTTTTTATGTTTGTCTTGACCGTAACACTTCTGCTTTTTTACTCATGAGGGGAAAAACACAAAGTCTGTAAAAAACTACTTCATCACTAGTAGATGTAACAATTTAAGTTGTTTACCTACTAAGTACATGCTTAAAAACGTAGTTAAAGTACAAAAGTGTAAGTACTCCACAAAGTAACTTCAAACACTATGGATGATGTTGATACCATGTATGTGAACATTTAGTCCAGAATTTTTGGACATGTGTCTCATAAAGTTTCTGCTGAATCTTGAGCTTGTTCTCAGTCCCACCTGTAGCAGTGGACAAAGGTCCACCTTAAAGGCCAGTCTACCTTAAATCCTGATGAAGCTTCAGGTGAGGCTTGTTAGGCTTCCCCCCTCCCTACAGGTCAGCCAGTCCCACATGGGACAGGTTTCTCTTCAGATCCTTGCTCCCAGTGTGTGTGTGGAACAGACAGATTAGACAAACTGTGGATTTGTGTGTTTAAGGTAAAACCTGTTAGCAGCCATCTGTTCTAGTCTGTTTGGGTGAAGTTGTGCTGTGGTTTGTTCTCTGATTCTTGATCACGGCCACATTTATTTATTTCCCATCCTGACCTCAGTCCACCACAACATTCAGACCACTAGGTGGTTATAGTTCTGACTGATCAGTGAATATCTCAAACCTACACAGTAAAAATACTGACTACTGTTTCCACTTAGTGAACTGACTTCATTAGCTTCTAACTATGGTCTTAAAGAAGAGGAAGTTAATTTTTGTTCAGTTTAATGTTATAGAAGTGAGAATGAGGTTAGCAACAAGCTTTTTAAAGTTTGAGTCGACACTGAAACACTTTAAAACTTGACCCTTGTTACTGAAAGATGATGTTTTTCACCAACAGCAGCAGAAAACACGTTGCCCTGTTTCTTCTGCTTCTTGACTATGATAATAATTTATATGAGCTCATCATTTTTTTACCTCACATATCACTTCAAACAAATCTACTTTTTATATAGTCACTAATAGTCTGTCACACAATAGTTCACATTAAGAAAAAAACATGAGCATTTTTACACAGAAGTCACATTTAAATTTCTCTCTTCATAAAGTTTCTATCAACATGTCCCTTTAACACGAAGACACTGTCAGTGTCAAAGATCAGTTTCCTGTGAAAAAAAAACACTTGAAACTGATGGTAAAGTCAAAGATGGACAAGAAACTACTTCCCCAAACTCAGGTTTATGCTGTTTCTTGCTTCACACTTATTTATTGTACATTATTTTTATTTAGCTTGTAACTAAACTGCTACTTTCTTTTTTACAGACACAAAGCCTTTTAGTTGTTAGTTAGTCAGTACTCAAGCAAAGAGGGAAGTAGTTGCTAACAAACTGCTCCAGTAGTGGTTGATGTACCCATTTAAATTCATTTCCCAAGTTAAAGTACTAGATGCTCCAAAATGTACATGTTGTACCATAGTAATTCACAAAGAAAACTAAATATTTGAAATATTAATAATGTTGATACTATGAATGTAAATTCTGGTTCAGATTTGTTCCACATGTGTTTCATAAATAAAGTTCCTGCAGAAATCTGTTCAGGTCTTGTTAAATGTAATATTCAAGCAGAAAACCACTTCAAAAACCAGATTTCTGAATATTTATTTATGTTTTTTTAGTTTCTACAGCTGAAACTTCTCAAACCAAACCCACAGGATTGGTGTACTCATAGTATAAATACTCACATTCATTCACACAACATGATACAACAATTTTATATCTACAGTAATTTATGTCTAAATCATTGTATTGTTTTTATGAACTGTAGCTTCCTTTGTCTAAATGTTTGCAATGGAACATTTTGAAGTTTTTAAAATGAAAACACAAAAAATTAGACTGTGTGAACAAACATAGTTTATTATCCATTATTAGAGCAAAGCAGGTTGTTGGAACACATGTTAAAAACATCACTAAAAGTCTGTTGATTCTTCAGTATTTGTCTTTGTCCTCTGGTCTTTTTTTTACATGTGGTAGTTCTTTAAAATGTACTCGTCTTTGAAAACTGCAGTTTTTTCTGTGCGTCAAGAGATTTAGTAGGTTAGAACATTGGTCATCAGCTCCAGCTTCTCACTGACTGAACAAATGATGTCTTCAGGTTATAAAGTCAGACAAACTAAGAGAAACTTTCCTTGTAGCGTCAAACTTTGCACAAACATCATTCTGACCACAAAACAGAAGCTAAACATGTTTCTGACGTTTATGCAGATTTTGACACGTTCAGGCTGTTTTGATCTGCAGAGGAAACAGAACAACGTTTCTCTGTGCTCATCTTAAGTTTTGAAGTTTAATGTGTGAATATATGATTATGACCTAGAAACCAGTTCATCATCAAATATGCAACTTAGACAAGTTTGATGTGGAAACTCAAAGGCCCCGATTTAGACATAAAGTAGGAGACATTTTGTATAATTATAGATTTGAGATGTTGATGTGACTTACAGAATTTTTACAAAAGGTCACAGAATTTCTTTAGTGAAAAAACATCAAACTGAGTATTTTTATTTTTGACTGTGGATTTTTAAATGTTTGCAACATCTCACATTGTTGGTGACATTAGTTTTCTACAAACAGCATTGCTCCATGTTCTGCATCCTGTACTGAGATTGTTAATGGAGCTGATGACTAAAGCTTCACTGTATTACAAACTACAATTACAAACATAACGTCCAGTTTGTGCTGCTTTCTCACATATACTTTTGTGAGGGTTGTTGCAGAACTGATCAAACCAACACTTCAGGTCAACAGCTCCTTTCTCCCCCATCCTCACACAGTCCTCTCCATCAGGATTTTCCCTACTTTTTCCTTTCCAGTCGTCTGGCTCTGCACTTTTCCAAAAACTCAAACTAAAAGATGTGAAACACAAAGATCAGGGTCAATAAAACTGGTAAAACTGGTAAAACTGAGATTAAAGATAAACAAACAGGTTTTTACAACAGTTAAACCTTGTGCCCAGTTCTGATCCGTCCACCCACAACCATCTGCCTTCTTTCGCTGAGTCTGTCAGTCCGATCCAGAACCTGTCTTCATGTTCATTCATTTTGTTTCTCAAACGTTTCACCAGGAATGACTGAACAATCAGAGGTGGTGAAAATGACTCTGTGACTTTTCTGTGCTGAGATAATAAAACTTATGTGATCAAATATGTGAGAACATGAAGCTGCTGCAGTGTTTTATACCTGCTCCTCTCTGCTGTCGATCTTAACCAGATCTCCTCCATGATGGACACATTCTTCTCTGCTCTGCTTCCAGGATGAAGGTTTGTTGGAGAAATAATAACACTTTCCTCCATGTAGCTCCCAGCCTTCTTCACACTTCTGACATGTTTTATCTGTAAAAGTTTACAGCAAAGACATCAGTCAGGTGACACAATCACTCTTTATGTTTGATTCACATAGAGAGAGTTTGAGTTTTAACTGAGACAATCAGAGAAAGTGAAGTTTTCTCTTTTACAGATGCAGTTTTACTATCTCACAACTCCAGTTACTGCAGTATACAGTCTGAACTAGTGCAACATAAATACATCACTGACTGACTCACTGTGTCTGTTATTTATCACTGATTATTAATTATCTGTAAAAGTGAAAAAGACAAATCCATAACTTACTAGTTTTAACTTCAGTAGTTTCTGGGCACGTAGGCTGCAGCCTGGTGCATTGATTTATTTCAGAGAGACATGCTGTTATGAAAGAAGATAAATTACTGATTAAAATTAAATCTTTTTATCAGAATCATCACTTTTTTATGAACAGAGAAAAAAAATTGTTTTCACTTTTTCCAAATGATCAGAAAACAAACAAAAAGTTAATAAAAAATGCATTAATGTTGGTCATTTGTTGGAAATAAAGATGAAAGATTGTTGTACAGATTCAAACCCTGACAGTCTTACCTGTGAGATTTTTCTTCACGCCTTTGTTTTCAATTTTCAATGTTTGAAAAGTTTTCATCATTGTTTCGTTGTTTTCTTTTAGTGTTTGAAGAGTTTTCTTGGTTTGGAAATGATCAAAACCTGATTAACAACAAAGAAACCACATAGATCACAGCTGTTTGTATCAGATCCCCCAAGTATCTTTACTGCAAAGTAAAGTACACAAGTGGACTGACACTTTTAAAATGTCAGGAAGTGACAGTGTATAAAATGAACTAGGTTTCATTCAAGAACAACACAAAGAAGAACAAGAATTACTTTGATTTTTGTTTGTTAAATTTCCCTTAAAGTCAATTAACATGTATTGACACAACTCACAGACAACGCAGAGACCAATGACAGCAGCTGTGAGGAGAACACTGAGGACCAGCAGGGGCACTCTGTCTGATGTGACCTTTGACCTTTTGTTTGACTCCACTTGTTGGGAAGCTGCTGAAAAGGTCAAAAAGACAGAAATGGTAAAGATTTAATAATGTGTCCTCCCCTTGTGTTTTGACACTAAACGCGTTCACTTGTTTTACCAACAGACCAACAGAAGCTGTTTCTATTGTCACTGATCAACTTTAACTTCAGTTTATTTATTTACACATTATCCATTTTTAGCTTGAAGTTAGAAACCAAACAGGTTTGAAAGTTTGTGTATCACTTGATTAAATGTATATAAACCATAAGTCCTCTTCATGGTCACTTCCTCATTTGTTTTTCTCAGCACTAACTTCTTCTCTTCACTCCATTTCACACTAAATGTGACAGCTGACTGGTTCTTTCATCATTTCCATGTAAACGATTGTTAAAAACAGATATAGAAGATAGAAGGAGAATGTTTGTTTACACCAGTTTTACATTGTTCAGGTGAGAAATACTGAACTCAACCTTGCAGTATATAGTAAACTGTATTATAGTATTAGGATGTAATATTTCCAGCAAAGGCAGGAAATATTTACTATTGAGACACTGAAATAACTAAACCACAAAAGGAATCCAGTTTGTAATACAATAATATGGTTTTTGTTTACAGGTTCTGAGCTCTGACAAATTTTTTGTGGATACAGTCAATAGTTGTGTCTCTTTATCTCACGATGGCTGTTTATTAATACAGTTTATTACCCACCAGGCTGCTCTGCAGGTGGCTGAGTTTTCAACATCTGGATTTCAGAGTAAGTGGTTTCCTCCGATGAAGAAGTGAATTTAAAACTCAACATTTCCTCTCGCTCTCGTGAACCTGACATCGGAATATAAAACCTCAGCTTCAGACATTTTCCTGCTGTGTGACCATCAGTGGGGTTTATGAAGAACTAAAACATGTTTCACAGAGTAGAGTTAAAATACATCTTTATTCTGAGGAAGGAAGAAAACGAGAGACTTGTTCCTCATTATATGTCCTTACTCACCAAGGTCTCTGAATGAATGCTTCACTTTCTTTATTTGCACAAATCATACTATCTTACAACATGGGAGATAATAGCAGAAGGGAAACTGTAAAATGGAAATGTAGTTTTTTTCTTACTTCTGACATGTAAATAGAAGAAAAAGAGTTGAGGGTTGGGTTTGCAGTTTTTCTTCTCTATATTTAAACAAAAAAACTCCCTCCTCCTCCGCTGATCCAGAGACTAACAGTCTGCAGAGGAAACTTTTGGTAAAAGAAAAACTAAAATGAGACTAAAATGAGCAGTAGACAAATTCTACTGTGGGTCAGCAGAGCAGAGCCACAGTCCCCTCCCCCATCTACACCTTTAGGGTCAAAAGGATCAGGGTATGATTATATCTCCTCCCTTATACTTAAAGTATAGAACCACCCACCACCACCTCCACAGCTTCAACCTTCACTGTTTTCAGACTCATAGTGTTTGGCAGAGACAAAAACACTGTGTAGATATCGATTTGCTCACTATTAATTATTTATTATAATATCAACACACAACTTCTATTTACTACACTTGCACTTTCATCATGTCAGTATGAACACAGCCCATGTCCCCATACAGAATGTAACTATTCTTCATCTTCTTCTTACTATTATTATTATTACTGTTACTGTATTGGGACTATACCACATTGACCAAGTTGCCCCAAAGCAAAATTTTTACGTTTGGTTTCCTCTTTTTGCTACAACTTCTTACCCAGAGTCTGACAGTTCCGGCTTTTATTGTTGGCTTTTAAATTATGTGTGTCAGTTAATTTCATTTTGGCTAAAAGTCAGTGTTTAACCGGAAGATTTGTTTCACAGTTTGTGTTCATCTTCCTGTTGATCTTATTTGTAGTGGAGGCAGTCGATGAGAAAATGTCGTCCGCCACATAAAACATTTCACACGTTTCAATCACACTCAAATGACAAATAGATCACACAACAAGTTTATGAAGAAAATGGTATAAACAACCAAATGAGCATCATAATTAGGACTCAAGTTTAATTTTCCTTCACTGCTCTTTCCCCAATGTTTAATAGAGTTTATCTGTTTAAATAAAACAAAATGATTCAAAAGCACAGTGCTATGTAAAGAAATGTTTCTGTTTTATGAGACACACTTGCTGGATCAGACAGATTGGAGTTTTATTTCAATAGTTTAAGTACATAGGTAGTTTTGTCTTCTTAAATACTGGCAGTCAGGCTGCAGACTGTGGTGGCTTGTTCCACAGTGGTGGACCACTGAACTGAAGAGGTTTGCTCAGGATCTTTTACTGTGTGGTGTAGGGACCACCAGAGGTTCTGATGTTGTAGAAGTCAAATCTGCTGCCTAAGAGATCAGTAAAACTCACTTGGTCATCATTGATGACCCCGGACTTTGTAGAGACAATCACTGAGGTTCCTAACTTGGTGTGGATGCTGTATTGAAGGTCTGGCTGAGACTAGAACTTCTGTCTTTGTCAGAAGTTAGGTTTTTGTTTCTTTAATTAAGATTTAATTTGTTTCTGTCTCTTTGTTTTTTTATCTTGTGTCTGTATGTCTCCCCGCAGTTCTCCTCCCCGCCAGCTGAGGCTTCCCATCACTCAGTTCCACCCCAGTCTGTCTCCAGTCCCTCTTGGCTTTCTGTTCCTCAGCTGGCACCGTCAACATACCTGTTTCACATCATCCATTTATTCTTGTTTTATAAGGACTTCAATCCCTATTGTTTGTTGCTAGTGTGTGTCTCCATGTGTCCTGTTTCCCGACCACCAGCTTTAGAAACCTTCCTAGTGCGTTAGTCAGTCTTGAAGTTTATTTTGTTAGTTATCATAGTTAATGAGTCTCAGTTTTGTTTGGTCAGTTAGTTTTGTTAGTTCCTCCTACTTTCTGTAATGAGCCTTTTCTGATTCTTTTATTTCCTTTTCCTGCCTGAAAAACAACTATGGGAGAAAACACACAGAGTTAATGTCATACAGTAGTGACAATTGTGGCGTAAGAGGAGGGGGGTCATCCAGCAGTCTAAGCAGCATAACTATAACTAAGTATAAGCTTTATGAAAGAGGAAGGTTTTGAGCCTAGACTTAAAAGTAGAGAGGGTGTCTGCTTCCCGAATCAGAACTGGGACCTGGTTCCACAGATGAGGAGCTTGATAGCTAAAGGCTCTGCCTTCCATTCTACCTTTGGAAATTATGGGAACCACAAGTAGACCTGAATTGGTCCTGAGATTAGTCAGTTAGTTTTGTTAGTTCCTCCTACTTTCTGTAATGAGCCTTTTTTGATTGTTTTATTTCCTTTTCCTGCCTGCTGTGAGTCTCCTGTTGGCTCTTGCACTTCAATCCCCGTGTGTGTTGGAATCTCACAGTAAACACTAGCAAACCATGAATTCAGCAGAGTCAGGACGAGTACAGGCAGCATGACGGTCCCAGGAGGCTCAACTGAGCCCAACACAGCAGGAGTAGAGGAAAATTCTCGTACGATAGATTCGTTGTGCGGGGGTTTCGAGCAGGCGAGTCTAGTTTTGTTGCTTCCGCCGAGTGTAGGATGGCACCACCTGAACGCTTTTGTCGAGATGCCAGTAAATGCCGCCCGTTTGCTTCTTTGAGCCGCAGCCCCTCACACACCCCACGGAGCGCAGCAGGGTGACATATATACTATCTCCCTACTCTCGAGGAAAGCGCGTGCTTGGGGGACGGCGGAATGGGAGAACAGGTCCGCGTGTTGTCAGTCTTTTGAGGCATTTGCTAACGAACTAACCTTCGTGTTCAACCCATCAGCGCCTCGCAGAGTAGCAGCGTCCAGGAACGTCAGAGGGAGCGTGACTCAGAGGGACGACCGAGTAAGTGTCGTCAGGTTACGGATCCACCTTCAGCTCGCTCCACACTATCTATTGGCTCTGATGCCAACTTCATCGATGGAAGTTTCTGCCAGACTTCAGGTAAAAGCCTCAGATAATCGTGTAACTCACCACATTCAGTTTATTACTAAACCTGTGAAAATACCATCACTAACTGAGTTCACTATTTGTGTACAATTGCCCAAATACACTGCTGTTGCTAGGTTCTCCTTGGTTATCCATTCACAACCCACAAAATAGTTGGGCCTCCTGCAAAATGATGAGTCCATTTTGTCTGGCTAATTGCTTACGTGCGGCTGAGTCTCCTCCCAGTAATGTGGGGCTTAGACCATGTATACATTATCAGGGGTAAATAATATTACTGTTAAGAATAAGTATCCCCTTCCCCTTATGTCATTAGCCTTTGAGTTGCTGCACGGTGCTACCATTTTCACAGCTTGATTTACGCAACGCAACCACCTTACTGAGACCGGTCATTGCCCCGGGACAGGGCTCTATGGATGATTGTAAGGACAGTTGTGGAGTGGCCAGTTATCACAGACCGGAAAAGGTTGCAAAGGTTTTTAGGCTTTGCAAACTTTTACAGACAATTCATCAGGGGCTACAGTAATGTAGTGGCCCCTTTGCATGCACTCACCTCCACCAAGACCTCCTTTGTGTGGGGAGGAGGGGCAGATGGGGAGCATTCAACCACCTCAAGACATTATTCACCACCGCTCCTATCCTCACACTTCCGGACACCAAGAGGCAATTCATTGTGGAGGTCAATGCCTCTGGCACTGGGGTGGAAGCGGTGTTGTCCCAATGATTGGGAGCAGACAACAAGGTGCATCCCTACGCCTTCTTCTCTGATGCTTGGAGGCTGAGAAGAACTACGACATTGGAAACCGAGAGCTCCTCACTCTCAAATTGGCGTGAAGAATGGAGGCGCTGGCTGGTTCTCGTCTGGACTGACCTGGACTTTATTTCCTTAGCCTGCCTGCTGTAAGTTCATTTTATAGTCTTTGTTAATAAATCTTCTTCTGTACTTCCTGTCTTATGTTGGCTCTTGCACTTGAATCCCTGTGTGTGTTTGTTGGAATCTCACAGTATCGGGGGGATTTATTTTGTTGATGTTCCCCTCTCATGCAAACCGACATCCAGTGGAAAGGACAAAGGGAGCCTTGTGACGGCAATAGGAAAATCTGAGTAAGTGGACTATGGAAGGCAGGGATGACCTGCAGCACACAGGTGGAGAAGCTGTGAGGGTTAGAAATGTGCCCCTGTCAAGAAACCTTGAAGACTCATCCAGATGGCTAAGACCTAAGCCAGGCCAGAGCTGCACCAGTGATGCCAAAGTCAGAGTGTGGACAGGAGGATCTGGTAGTTCACATGGATTAAAAGGATGAAGCTAGTTCCAGTAGTTGGCAACTAGAGCTGTTTAAATGTGGGGGGAAGGTGTCTGCTGTGAGAGATGCCTTAAGCATTTGTGTAATGGCTTGGATTTAGTTTTAATTATTGTTAATCAATAATCATTTGTTAAAATCCAAATTTTGTTCACACTTCAATCAAATGAGCAGAACAGAAAATGAAACGATGAAATGTAGCTTGATATTGATCTTCTTCTTCTTTTCCTTTCGGCTGTTCCCTTTCAGGGGTCGCCACAGCCTCCATCTAACTCTGTCCTCTGCATCCTCTTCTCTCACACCAACTAACTTCATGTCCTCCCTCACTACATCCATAAATCTCCTCTTTGGTCTTCCTCTAGACCTCCTGCCTGGCAGCTCCAACCTCAGCATCCTTCTACCGATATAATCACAATTTCTTCTCTGAACGTGTCCAAACCACCTCAATCTGGCCTCTCTGACTTTATCTCCAAAACATCTAACATGAGCTGTCCCTCTGATGTCCTCTTTCCTGATCCTGTCCATCCTCGTCACTCCCAAAGAGAACCTCAACATCTTAAGCTCTGCTACCTCCAGCTCTGACTCCTGTCTTTTCTTCAGTGCCACTGTCTCTAAGCCGAACATCGCTGGTCTCACCACCGTCTTGAACATCTTTCCTTTCATTCTCGCTGATACTCTTTTATCACACAACACACCTGACACTTTTCTCCACCCGTTCCAACCTGCCTGCACTCACCTCTTCACCTCTTTTCCACACTCTCCGTTGCTCTGAACCGTTGACCTTAAGTCCTTAAAGTCCGGCACTTTCTTCACCTCTGCTCCCTGTAACTTCACTGTTCCACCTGGGTCCCTTTCATTGACACACATGTATTCTGTCTTGCTGCAGCTAAGCTTCATTCCTTTGTTTTCCAGAGCAGACCTCCACCTCTCTAGATTTTCCTCCACCTGCTCTCTGCTCTCACTACAAATCACAATGTCATCTGCAAACATCATAGTCCATGGAGATTCCTGTCTAACCTTATCTGTCAGCCTGTCCATCACCAGAGCAAACAAGAAGGGGCTCAGAGCCGATCCTTGATGCAGACCCACCTCCACCTTGAACTCCTCTGTCACACCTACAGCACACCTCACCACTGTCTTACAGCTCTCATACATGTCCTGCACCACTCTAACATACTTCTCTGCCGCTGCAGACGTCCTCATACAATACCACAGCTCCTCTCTCTGCACCCTGTCATACGCTTTCTCTAAATCTACGAAGACACAATGCAACTCCCTATGACCTTCTCTGTACTTCTCCATCAGCATCCTCAAAGCAAATACTGCATCTGTTGTACTCTTTCTAGGCATGAAACCATATTGCTGCTCACAAATGTTCACCTCTGCCCTTAGCTGAGCTTCCACTACTCTTTCCCACAACTTCATTGTTTGGCTCATCAGCTTTATTCCTCTGTAGTTGCCACAGCTCTGCACATCTCCCTTGTTCTTAAAAATTGGCACAGTACACTTCTCCTCCAGTCCTCAGCATCCTCTCACTCTCCAAGATCTTGTTAAACTAGTCAGAAACTCTACTGCCACCTCTCCTAGACACTTCCATACCTCCACAGGTTTGTCATCAGGACCAACTGCCTTTCCGCTCTTCATCCTCTTCAATGTCCTCCTCACTTCACTCTCACTAATCTTTGCTACTTCCTGCTCCACACCAGTCACCTCTTCTACTCTTCGTTCCCTTTCATTTTCCTCATTCATCAACTCTTCAAAGTTCTCCTTCCATCTTCCCATCACACTCCTGGCACCTGTCAATACATTTCCATCCTTATCTTTAATCACACTAACCTGCTGCACATCCTTTCCATCTCTATCTCTTTGTCTGGCCAACCTGTACAAATCCACCTCTCCCTCTTTAGTGTCCAACCTAGCATACAAGTCCTCATATGCTCTTTGTTTGGCCTTTGCCACCTCTACCTTCACCTTACGCTGTATCTCCCTGTACTCCTGTCTACTCTCTTCAGTCCTCTCAGTGTCCCACTTCTTCTTAGCTAACCTCTTTCTCTGTATACACTCCTTAACTTCCTCGTTCCACCACCAAGTCTCCTTGTCCACTTTCCTTTTTCCAGATGACACACCGAGTACCCTCCTACCCGTCTCCCTGATCAAATTAGCTGTAGTGGTCCAATCATCTGGAAGCACCTCCAAACCACCCAGAGTCTGTCTCAGCTCCTCTCTGAAAACTACACAACATTCTTCCTTTTTCAACTTCCAACACTTCGTCCTCTGCTCTGCCTTTGTCCTCTTCATCTTCCTCACCACCAGCATCATTTTACACACCACCATCCTGTGTTGTCTGGCTACACTCTCCCCTACCAATGCTTTACAGTCACTGATCTCTTTCAGGTTACAACGTCGGTTGACTACAAGATGTAGTCAACCTCAGTGCTTCTACCTCCGCTCTTGTACGTCACCCTATGTTCCTGCCTCTTCTGGAAGAAAGTGTTTACTACAGCCATTTCCATCCTCTTTGCAAAGTCAACCACCATCTGACCTTCTGCGTTCCTGTCCTGAAGACCAAACCTGCCCATAACAGTCTCATCACCTCTGTTCCCTTCACCTACATGCCCATTGAAATCTGCACCAATGAAAACTCTCTCACCTCTGGGGATGCTCTGCATCACTTCATCTAACTCACTCCAGAATTTCTCCTTCTCTTCTAACTCACATCCTACCCGTGGGGCATAACCACTCACAACACTGAACATCACCCCTTCAATTTCCAGCTTCCGACTCATCAACCTGTCTGATACTCTAATCACCTCTAGAACATTCCTCACCAACTCCTCTTTCAGGATAACTCCTACTCCATTTCTCTTCCTATCTGACCCATGGTAGAACAACTTGAACCCTGCTCCTAAGCTTCTAGCCTTGCTAGCTTTCCACCTGGTCTCCTGGACACACAGTATGTCCACCTTCCTTCTCTGCATCATGTCGATCAACTCTCTAGCCTTCCCTGTCATAGTACCAACATTCAAAGTCCCAACTGTCAGTCCTACATTCTTAGCTTTCCTCTTCTCTCTCTGCCTACGAACACACCTTCCTCCTCTTCTTCTTCGTCTTCAACCAACAGTAGTCCAATTTCCACCGGTACCCTGTAGGTCAACAGCATCGGTGGTGGTCGTTGTTAAACCGGGCCCCGACCGATCCGGTATGGAAGTCATTGTCACGATTCGCATGTTTGGTTTGGCATGTGTTTTACGTCGGATGCCCTTCCTGCCACAACCCTCTGCATTTATCCAGACTTGGAACTGTCACAAGAAGACACTGGCTCGTGCCCCCTTGCGGTTGCATTGTAGCTTGATATTGATCATCTGTTGGAAATAAGGATTTTTAAAAAATTAAGTCTGGTGTTCACCTGGCAAAGTTATGAGACAGTTTCAAACCCTGACAGTTTTACCTTTGAGATTTTTTCTCAGGGCTTCATTTTCATCTTTCAGAATTTGAAGAATTCAAAAGCTGATTTTACAAAAGAGAAAATCAGTAACAGTTACTTCTTTTTAATATACAGTAATGACAATTTGTTATTTACTGTAGAAGAAACACCTTCAAATATAACATCACAGTGATGATGTTCATTTATTAATTCTCTCAGAAGAGTTTTAGCTCCAAAAGAACAAATTCCAAATTTGGTTGTTTATTACTTATTGCTGCTTTAGTCAGAAGGGGGTGGCTATAGCTCAGTTGGTAAAGGCAGTTGCTTACGGACTACAGGGTGAGTGGTTCGATCCCCGGCCCTGGCTATATGTCAAAGTGTCCCTGGGCAAGACCCTGAACCTAACAGCCCATTCCCCCTCCCCAGCGATGCAGTGCCGGTCCAAGCCCGATAGAAATTGGGGAGGGTTGCGTCAGGAAGGGCATCTGGCGTAAAAACTGTGCCAAATCAACATGCGGACAATGATCCGCTGTGGCGACACTGAACTCACAGGATAAGCCAAAAGGAGAGTAGTAGATTACTTATTGCTGCTTTATCATTTTGAAAAACCAAATGAATAAAACTGATGAAACTCAGACGATAAATAACAATGGCAGCAGCTGCCAGGAGACCACCGAGAACCATCTGGGCCACTCTCTCTGATGTGACCTTTGACCTTCTGTTTGCAGCAGCTTCACCTGTTGAACATTTAGAGGAGACACATGTGAAAACACAGAAGAGTTCAGAGGGTGGACACAGTAACATCGGCAGCTCTTCTATAAAATGCAGCCGTCATCAGAAATGATAACATTATTAGATACTTGATTTTTATCAGAAAGCATCATATCGTCACATTCAGCTTCATACAATTGAGGTAATATAGTGGAAAGAAACCTTAACTATAAGAAGTAAGTAGCAAGTAAAGCTGGTCAAACATAGCTGGTGAACGGTCGACTGTGAGGAGCCCGTTACGCCAAAAGTCCAGGACTGATCTTTAATCCCAGTCCAGTCCTGGTGATAGTTACAGTTCTGATCATATATTAACTATGACATTTGAACAAAATTATATATATATATATATATATATATATATATATATATATATATATATATATATATATATATATATATATATATATATATATATATATTATATCAGCTGCTTTTCACTGTCACTTCATTAATGTGGATTCTGACTTAAATTCACTCGATGCTTGTTTCCCTCCCAGTTCTTCTTCACACTGACTTACCGTCACATTCCTGCTTGTTGCCTTCTCTGTAGTTCATTGTGCTCAGTCTGTGCTCAGTCTTCAGGATCCTGCCTTCAGTGGAAACTTTCTCTGCAACAAAAAATCACCATTTAACAAATATCTGACAGACTGGGGACCTGTCCAGGATGTATAGTATCTCTCGCCCAGTAACAGATGGGATAAGCTCCATCCCCCCGTGACCCTAAAACAGGATAAATGGTTTGGAAAATGGATGTTCAACTCTAAAAAAGTTGATTCAAAAATATTGTTTAACTGTTTATGAAGACAATGGTGAAATCGTGAGCATCATATTCAGAAATCACCTTTATTCTTATTGTGTCTTTAGGAGTTTTATTGTAAATCAACAGTACTGTGAAGCACATACCAACATCTCACTTTAACAAGTGAAGATCAGTGTCACAGATCCAACAGTTCTCTGTAGAAAAAAGTCCCTGTCAAAAATAGAAACAAGGCTCTACTTCCCCAAACACAGGTTTTTGCAGTGTTTGAATTAAACAAGTTTTAATGATGGACGGACAAAACTGTATTTTCATACAGCCTTTGTAAAGCAGATGTAGATGTGCTGCCACCTTGTGTTCTTTAGCTGTTTTTACTGGCCCTAACTGTTTTTCCTTTTTGATCATGAGGGGAAGTTCACAAGCAAAGGTGCAAGTACTTGGTAAAAAGAACTACTAAGTTGAAGTACTAGGTGCATGCTGTAAATGTACTTGTGTTATTTTGATTTCTAACCAGACCTGCAGCCCCATCTGTTCACCGTGGATTTAGGAGACAGGATTTGCGTACTCACAATAGTATAAATACTCACACTACTACACACAACATTATACACAGTGGTTACATTTTATTCAATTTATGTCTAAATTGTTTTATTGTATTTATGAACTGTAGCACCAGTTGTAAAAAATTTTTCCGGAAACACTTTCATAGTGAAATTGCTGGTAACTAGATAGTAAACTAGAACAGGTTTTTCATTAAAACAAAGAATCCAAAGTTTGTCCAACCTGTCTGTTCCATGCTCACACTGGGAAGTCGGTAGAAACTCCTGTTTACCAGTCAGGATGACTCATGTTTCAAATTCCTCCAGCAAACCAAGGAGGCAAAGAGCAAATTGCCCCATGTGGGACTGGCTGACCTGTAGGTAGAGGGGAAGCCTAACAAGCTGCACCTGAAGCTTCACCAGGATTTAAGGTAGACTGGGCTTTAAGGTGGACCTGTCCACACTGCTACAGGGGGGACTGAGAACATATGTGCTCTAGTGAAATGCAAACATTTTGTTTGTTTGGATTTTAGAACACGCTTTAAATTACGATCAGCAGCAGCCTGCGTACTGGGGAAGGTCTGGTTTGCAGCTGCACTGTCGACCTCAGAAATGCTCTCATCAGAATAAAACTGTGTTTCAGTGCTGAGCTGGATAATCAGTATTATTAATGCACAAAGTAAAAAGCAGTGGGCCCAGTTTTCCTCCTCAGAACTTGATTTGAAACCATCAGCAACAACTGAATGAACTCTCCAGAGAGAAATGATTTACAGTTGATTATAGGAGACACATGTTTTTCACTGGACAGTGACAACAATTGTGTTGAGGTAAAATCAGAAGGTTGTTATCATTTCTGATGACGGCTGCATTTTATAGAAGAGCTGCTGATGTTACTGTGTCCACCCTCTGAACTCTTCTGTGTTCTCACATGTGTCTCCTCTAAATGTTCAACAGGTGAAGCTGCTGCAAACAGAAGGTCAAAGGTCACATCAGAGAGAGTGGCCCTGCTGGTTCTCAGTGGTCTTCTGGCAGCTGCTGCAGTTGTTATTTACCGTCTCTGTGAGTTTGTTTTATTCATGTAGTTTTACTTTGAAAATGATAAAGCACAATATTATTTTACATCTGAGAGATCAGCAAAAATGAATAAATAAACAAATGTGACTATTTGTTCTTTTGGAACAAAACTCTTTTCAGTGAATTCTTAACAAATGAACATCATCACTGTGATGTAATATTTGAAGGTGTTTTTTCTACAGTTAATAACAAATTGTCATCACTGTATATTACAAAGAACTAACATTTACTGATTTTCAGCTTTTGATAATTTCCACAACAAGAAAATTCTTCAAACACTGAAAGAAAACAATGAAACAATGATGAAAACTCTTCAAACATTGAAAAATGAAAACGAGCCATGAAGAAAAATCTCACAGGTAAGACTGTCAGCGTTTGAATTTGTACAACAATCTTTCATCTTTATTTCCAACAAATGACCAACATCAATGTATTTTTTATTAACCTTTGTTTGTTTTCTGCTCATTTGAAAAAAGTGCAAACAATTGTGTTTTTCTGTTCATAAAAAAGTGATGATTCTGATAAAAAGATTTAATTTTAATAATTTATCTTCTTTCATAACAGAACGTGTTTCTGAATTAAATCAATGCACCAGGCTGCAGCCTATGTGCCCAGAACCTACTGAAGTTAATACTAGTAAGTTATGAATTTGTCTTTTTCACAGATGATTAATAAACAGTGATAAATAACAGACACAGTGAGTCAGTCAGTGATGTATTTATGTTGCACTAGTTCAGACTGTATACTGCAGTAACTGGAGTTGTGAGATAGTAAAACTGCATCTGTAAAAGAGAAAACTTCACTTTCTCTGATTGTCTCAGTTAAAACTCAAACTCTCTCTCTATGTGAATCAAACATAAAGAGTGATTCTGTCATCTGACTGATGTCTTTGCTGTAAACTTTTACAGCTGAACCATGTCAGAAGTGTGAAGAAGGCTGGGAGCTACATGGAGGAAAGTGTTATTATTTCTCCAACAATCGTTCATCCTGGAACCAGAGCAGAGAAGAATGTGTCCATCATGGAGGAGATCTGGTTAAGATCGACAGCAGAGAGGAGCAGGTATAAAACACTGCAGCAGCTTCATGTTCTCACATATTTGATCACATAAGTTTTATTATCTCAGCACAGAAAAGTCACAGAGTCATTTTCACCATCTCTGATTGTTCAGTCATTCCTGGTGGAACGTTTGAGAAACAAAATGAATGAATCTGAGGACAAGTCCTGGATCGGACTGACAGACTCACAGGAAGAAGGCAGATTGTTGTGGGTGGATGGATCAGAACTGGACATAAGGTTTAACTGTTGTGACTGTTTCTTAAATTTTTAATCTCAGTGTTACCAGTTTTATTGACCCGGATCTTTGTGTTTCACATATTTTAGTTTGAGGTTTTGGAGCTGGAATTGGGGAGTGTTGCGTCAGGAAGTGCATCTGCTGTAAAAACTGCCAAATCAACATGCAGACAATGATCCACCGTGGTGACCCTGAACTCACGGGATAAGCCGAAAGGACAAAAAAATAAAATATACAGTGTAAATAAATAATTTTTGTGCATAAACTCATTCTCTCAAGTACAAAGTTTGTTTGGCACGTACCAGCCAGTCACATTGTACATCAGTCAGCTGTGACATTTGACCCCAGATGGCTCAATAGAAACAAGATAGAGCTAACAGATGCTAGCAGGACCTCAAGGAAACATCACTTAGTGGCCTTAGCTGAGAAAACGCCAGCTAAGCAGCTAAATTAGCATGATAGCATTAGCCACTAGGGAGGCTCGATAGCGTACAGCTGCCAGCTAATATTAATATTGCTGTGTCAGAGAAATAAACTCAATACTGGTTATTAATGGTTGATAAGTGGCTCAGCTGGTAATTTTCCTTGAGGGAAGTGCACCTTTATGACCGGGCAGATGTAAATGAGGTTTGATACGTTCATTGTGACCTAGAAACCAGTTCATCATCAAATATGCAACAGAATTCTTTAGTAAAAAAGATGAAACTGAGTATTTTTAGTTTTGACTGTGGATCTTTAAATGTTTGCAACATCTCACATTGTTGGTGACATTAGTTTTCTACAAACAGCATTGCTCCATGTTCTGCATCCTGTACTGAGATTGTTAATGGAGCTGATGACTAAAGTTTCACTGTATTACAAACTACAATTACAAACATAACATCCAGTTTGTGCTGCTTTCTCACATATACTTTTGTGAGGGTTGTTGCAGAACTGATCAAACCAACACTTCAGGTCATCAGATCCTCCTTTCTCCCCCATCCTCACACAGTCCTCTCCATCAGGATTTTCCCCATTCTTTCCTTTCCAGTCGTCTGGCTCTTTTCTTATCCAAAAAGTCAAACTAAAAGATGTGAAACACAAAGATCAGGGTCAATAAAACTGGTAAAACTGAGATTAAAAATAAACAAACAGGTTTTCACAACAATTAAACCTTGTGTTTAGTTCTGATCCGTCTGCCCACAACCATCTGCCTTCTTCCTTTGAGTCTGTCAGTCCGATCCAGAACTTGTCCTGGTCTTCATTCATTTTGTTTCTCAAATGTTCCTCCAGGAATGACTGAACAATCAGAGGTGGTGAAAATGACTCTGTGACTTTTCTGTGCTGAGATAATAAAACTTATGTGATCAAATATGTGAGAACATGAAGCTGCTGCAGTGTTTTATACCTGCTCCTCTCTGCTGTCGATCTTAACCAGATCTCCTCCATGATGGACACATTCTTCTCTGCTCTGCTTCCAGGATGAAGGTTTGTTGGAGAAATAATAACACTTTCCTCCATGTAGCTCCCAGCCTTCTTCACACTTCTGACATGGTTCATCTGTAAAAGTTTACAGCAAAGACATCAGTCAGATGACAGAATCACTCTTTATGTTTGATTCACATAGAGAGAGTTTGAGTTTTAACTGAGACAATCAGAGAAAGTGAAGTTTTCTCTTTTACAGATGCAGTTTTACTATCTCACAACTCCAGTTACTGCAGTATACAGTCTGAACTAGTGCAACATAAATACATCACTGACTGACTCACAGTGTCTGTTATTTATCACTGTTTATTAATCATCTGTAAAAGTGAAAAAGACAAATCCATAACTTATTAGTATTAACTTCAGTAGGTTCTGGGCACATATGCTGCAGCCTGGTGCCTTGATTTATTTCAGAGAGATGTTCTGTTATGAAAGAAGATAAATGACTAAATAAAATTAAATCTTTTTATCAGAATCATTACTTTTTTTTTAACCTTAACAGAAAAAACAAAAACAATTGTTCAGTTTATTCAAATAAGTAGAAACCAAATAAAAAGTTGATAAAATAGATTATTGTTGATCATCTGTTGGAAATAAACTAAAAATTGTCTTTTTTCGCAAACTCCAAATTAAGTCTGGAGTTCACCTGGTAAAGTTATGAGACAGTTTCAAACCCTGACAGACTGACCTGTGAGAGTTTTCCTCATGGCTTCATTTTCATTTTTCAGTGTTTGAAGAATGTTCTTGTTGTGGAAATGATCAAAAGCTGAAAATCAGTAAATGTTAGTTCTTTGTAATATACAGTGATGACAATGTTATTAACTGTAGAAAAAACACCTTCAAATATTACATCACAATGATGATGTTCATTTGTTAAGAATTCACAGAAAAGAGTTTTGCTCCAAAAGAACAAATAGTCACATTTGTTTATTTATTCATTTTTCATCTCCTACATGTGAAAAAACATTGTGCTTTATCATTTTCAAAGTAAAACTACTACAACTTCTGCTTATCCTGTGAGTTCAGTGTCGCCACAGCGGATCATTGTCCACATGTTGGTTTGGCACAATTTTTACGCTGGATGCTCTTCCTGACGCAACCCTCCCCAATTTCTACCGGGCTTGGACCAGCACTGCACAGCTGGGGAGGGGAATGGGCTGTTAGGGGTTCAGTGTCTTGCCCAGAGACACTTTGACGTATAGCCAGGGACAGGGATCAAACCCCTGACCCTGTAGTCTGTGGACCATTGCCTTTACCAACTGAGCTACAGCCGCCCCAAATATTACATCATAATGATGATGTTTATTAAATAAGAATTCACCGAAAAGAGTTTTTGTTCCAAAAGAGCAAATTTGTTTATTACTTACTGCTGCTTTATCATTTTTAAAGTAAAACTACATGAATAAAACAAACTCACAGAGACGGTAAATAACAACTGCAGCAGCTGCCAGGAGACCACCGAGAACCAGCAGTGCCACTCTCTCTGATGTGACCTTTGACCTTCTGTTTGCAGCAGCTTCACCTGTTGAACATTTAGAGGAGACACATGTGAGAACACAGAAGAGTTCAGAGGGTGGACACAGTAACATCAGCAGCTCTTCTATAAAATGCAGCCGTCATCAGAAATGATAACAACCTTCTGAAGTTCATTTTTTAAATGGTCCTTATCTTGTGGAAGTATTTCTGTTTTCAGTACCAAACATTTTAAAGTTTAACTTCTAAATTCTTTAAGCTGAAAGATGAATTTTATCCAACAACAGCAGAAAACATTTGTCTGGTTTCTTCTGCTGTTTGACTGTGATGATATTAATAGTTTATATGAGCACATCTTTAGACGCACTATCACGCTGCTGTTTGTGTGTTTGATAGTCAGACATGGACTAGTCATCTGGCTGCTCCAGGTTCAGTGAGCTGCTGCCGCCTGTAATGACCCAGTCACATCGTGCTTTGACCAGCTCCCTTCTCCTTCTCCAAGTCTCACACACACACACACACACACACACAAAGCTTTGCAGCTGGAGACAAACATGTTTTCTAACATTACTTGTGCAGTAGCCACCTTCCAATCTGCATCGGGTCAACAAAACATGAACAGCAGAGTGATGAGGGAGAAAGACAGGGACAGAATCTTCTGTTGGAGACGGAGACAAAAGGACACAGCAGCAGTTAAACAGGCAGCAGTAAAGAGAAGCAACAGGATCAATAAACAGCAGCTGTTGACTCTATTTGCTCAGAGAAAAACACTTTAAGGGGAACGAGAATTAAACAACCTTTTTAATGTTTGATGTACAGAACATTACTGAGTTAGTGTAAGTGCTGAATTGTAGGTATAGTACAGTGATAGAAGAACTAATACTAATAAAACTGTAAAATACGCCATTACAACAACAAGTCCCACACTTGTAGGTTTAATCAGGAAAATGTACATAAAGTATTAAAAGTACTGAAAATATCCACTGTGACTTTTATACTATTTAATATCGTGGTCGTAGTTTTACTCATGCAGAAAGTATCAGCAGCACTTTACTGTTGTAGCTGAGGTGAATTTTAACAATCTTGTGCAGGACAGTGGGTGAATAGTTTACTTTTATTAAGGATTAATTTACTGATCATTTTCTCTTTTGATCGTCCAGTTACTAAAATATTCACACCTTCAAGGTTTGTTCTAAAGATTAAAAATAGCAAAGGAAAATAATTAGATTTCCTGCATCAAAACCAACAGTGTCAGTCGACCTCACACATTAGAACCATCGTCCTTTACAAAGACTGAGACTAAAAATCAGGTTAATTGACTCACTGATCCTCAGTCAGCTGCTTTTCTCTGTCACTTCATTAATGTGGATTCTGACTTAAATTCACTCGATGCTTGTTTCTCTTCCAGTTCTTCTTCACACTGACTTACCGTCACATTCCTGCTTGTTGCCTTCTCTGTAGCTCATTGTGCTCAGTCTTCAGGATCCTGACTTCAGTGGAAACTTTCTCTGCAACAAAAAAACACCATTTAATAACATTTAACAAATATCTGACAGACTGGGGACCTGTCCAGTGTGTCCTCCTGGACAGCTGAAATTATGAGCATCATATTCAGAACTCACCTTTCTTCTTCTTCTACCGTCTTTTTATTTTAAATTAAAAGTCATCTGAAGCACATATCAACACTTCAACTTTAACACAAAGTGAGCGTCAGTGTCACAGAACTGAAAAAGTACTGATGATAATCTACTTCCCCAAACACGAGTTGCTCAAGTTTTTGAATTCAACAAGTTTTAACAGTTTATGTTCTGCAAAAACAAGGTTTATGATGACAGTTATTAGAAATTATTTTTATTTAGCTTAAAACAAACCTGTTTTATTTTTACAAACAAACTTTGCACAGCAGATTTAGATGTGCTGCCACTTTTTGTTTTTTATGGTTGTCTTGACCGTAACACTTCTGCTTTTTTATTCATGAGGGAAAAAAAAGGTCTGTAAAAAACTACTTCATCACTAGTAGATGTAACAATTTAAGTTGTTTACCTACCAAGTACATGCTTAAAAATGTAGTTAAAGTACAAAAGTGTAAGTACTCCACAAACTTCAAATATTATGGCTGATGTTGATACCATGTATCAGGTGAGGCTTGTTAGGCTTCCCTCCTCCCTACAGGTCAGCCAGTCCCACATGAGACAGGTTGGTCTTCAGCTCCTTGGTCCCAGTGTGTGTGTGGAACAGACAGGTTAGACAAACTGTGGATCTTTGTGTTTGCATTTACATTTACATTTACATTTAGTCATTTAGCAGACGCTTTTATCCAAAGCGACTTACAAGTGAGGTACAAGGCAGCAAAATCACAGTTCACGAGATGCAAGTGCAAGAAAGAGCAGAAAGGATTTTTTTTTTTAAGATTTAAGTGTATAGGAAGATGCGGAAGAGTTCTGTTTTCAGCAGTTTTTTGAATACTGGGAGAGAGTCAGCTGAGCGTGCAGAGTTTGTTGCTCGTTCCACCATCGTGGGATCTTTGCGCTAAACAGTTTTGCTTGGTTTCTTCTGTGCGGTTCTGGGACCACCAAACATCGTTTGGTGGCAGATCACAGCGGGCGGGAAGGATTGTAGACTTGAATGAGTGAGTTGAGGTAAGCGGGAGCTGTCGAATTAACCACCCTGTAAGCAAGAGACAGAGCTTTGAACCTGATGCGAGCAGCTACAGGAAGCCAGTGTAGAGATCTAAAGAGTGGTGTGACATGGGTGTGACATGGGTGTTTAACACCATCAGTGTCAAAGATCAGTTTCCTGTCTAAAAAACCCTTAAAACTGATGGTAAAGTCAAAGATGGACAAGAAACTACTTCCCCAAACTCAGGTTTATGCTGTTTCTTCCTTCACACTTATTTATTACACATTATTTTTATTTAGATTGTAACTAAACTGCTACTTTCTTTTTTGTGGTTGTTTTGACCTTTTGTACAGACACAAAGCCTTTTAGTTTTTAGTTAGTCAGTACTCAAGCAAAGGGGGAAGTAGTTGCTAACAAACTGCTCCAGTAGTGGTTGATGTACCCATTTAAGTTCTTTTAAGTTCAATACTAAATGCTCCTAAATGTACATGTTGTACCAAGGTACTTCACAAAGAAAACAAAATATTTGAAATATTATTAATGTTGATTCTATGAATGTAAAGTCTGGTTCAGATTTGTTCCACATGTGTTTCATAAATAAAGTTCCTGCAGAAATCTAAAATGTTCAGGTCTTGTTAAATGTAATATTCAAGCAGAGAACCACTTCAAAAACCAGATTTCTGAATATTTATTTATGTTTTTTTAGTTTCTACAGCTGAAACTTCTCAAACCAAACCCACAGGATTGATGTACTCATAGTATAAATACTCACATTCACTACACACAACATGATACAACAATGTTATATCTACAGTTAACTTATTGATCTAAATCATTGTATTGTTTTTATGAACTGTAGCTTCCTTTGTCTAAATGTTTGCAATGGAACATTTTCAAGTTTTTAACATGAGAACACAAAAAATTAGACTGTGTGAACAAACATAGTTTATTATCCATTATTAGAGCAAAGCAGGCTGTTGGAACACATGTTAAAAACATCACTAAAAGTCTGTTGATTCTTCAGTATTTGTCTTTGTCCTCTGGTCTTTTTTTACATGTGGTAGTTTTATAAAATGTACTAGTCTTTGAAAACTGCCGAGATTTAACAGGTTAGAACATTGGTCATCAGCTCCAGCTTCTCACTGACTTAACAAATGATGTCTTCAGGTTAGAAAGTCAGACAAACTAAGAGAAACTTTCCTTTTAGAGTCAAACTCTGCACAAACATCATTCTGACCACAAAACAGAAGCTAAACATGTTTCTGACTGAAGGGAAACTGACATTTATGCAGAGTTTGACACTTTCAGGCTGTTTTGATCTGCAGAGGAAACAGAACAACGTTTCTCTGTGCTCATCTTAAGATTTCAAGTTTAATGTGTGAATATATGATTATGACCTAGAAACCAGTTCATCATCAAATATGCAACTTAGACAAGTTTGATGAGGAAACTCAAAGGCCCCGATTTAGGTATAAAGTAGGAGACATTTTGTATAATTATAGATTTGAGATGTTGATGTGACTTAAAGAATGTTTACAAAAGGTCACAGAATTTCTTTAGTGAAAAAACATCAAACTGAGTATTTTTATTTTTGACTGTGGATCTTTAAATGTTTGCAACATCTCACATTGTTTGTGACATTAGTTTCCTACAAACAGCATTGCTCCATGATCTGCATCCTGTACTGAGATTGTTAATGGAGCTGATGACTAAAGCTTCACTGTATTACAAACTACAATTACAAACATAACGTCCAGTTTGTGCTGCTTTCTCACATATACTTTTGTGAGGGTTGTTGCAGAACTGATCAAACCAACACTTCAGGTCAACAGCTTTTTTATACCCCATCCTCACACAGTCCTCTCCATCAGGATATTCCCCACTTTTTCCTTTCCAGTCGTCTGGCTCTCTACTTTTCCAAAAACTCAAACTAAAAGATGTGAAACACAAAGATCAGGGTCAATGAAACTGGTAAAACTGAGATTAAAGATAAACAAACTGTTTTTTACAACAGTTAAACCTTGTGTCCAGTTCTGATCCGTCCACCCACAACCATCTGTCTTCTTTCTCTGAGTCTGTCAGTCCGATCCAGAACCTGTCTTCATGATCATTCATTTTGTTTCTCAAACGTTCCACCAGGAATGACTGAACAATCAGAGGTGGTGAAAATGACTCTGTGACTTTTCTGTGCTGAGATAATAAAACTTATGTGATCAAATATGTGAGAACATGAAGCTGCTGCAGTGTTTTATACCTGCTCCTCTCTGCTGTCGATCTTAACCAGATCTCCTCCATGATGGACACATTCTTCTCTGCTCTGCTTCCAGGATGAAGGTTTGTTGGAGAAATAATAACACTTTCCTCCATGTAGCTCCCAGCCTTCTTCACACTTCTGACATGGTTCATCTGTAAAAGTTTACAGCAAAGACATCAGTCAGGTGACAGAATCACTCTTTATGTTTGATTCACATAGAGAGAGAGTTTGAGTTTTAACTGAGACAATCAGAGAAAGTGAAGTTTTCTCTTTTACAGATGCAGTTTTACTATCTCACAACTCCAGTTACTGCAGTATACAGTCTGAACTAGTGCAACATAAATACATCACTGACTGACTCACAGTGTCTGTTATTTATCACTGTTTATTAATCATCTGTGAAAAAGACAAATCCATAACTTACTAGTATTAACTTCAGTAGGTTCTGGACACATAGGCTGCAGCCTGGTGCATTGATTTATTTCAGAGAGACATTCTGTTATGAAAGAAGATAAATTACTGATTAAAATCTTTTTATCAGAATCATCACTTTTTTGTGAACAGAAAAAAAATATTGTTTGCACTTTTTTCAAATGATCAGAAAACAAACAAAAAGTTAATAAAAAATACATTAATGTTGGTCATTTGTTGGAAATAAAGATGAAAGATTGTTGTACAGATTCAAACCCTGACAGTCTTACCTGTGAGATTTTTCTTCATGCCTTCGTTTTCATTTTTCAATGTTTGAAAAGTTTTCATCATTGTTTCATTGTTTTCTTTCAGTGTTTGAACAATTGTCTTGGTTTGGAAATGTTCAAAACCTGATTAACAACAAAGAAACCACATAGATCACAGCACCTTGTATCAGATCCCCCAAGTATCTTTACTGCAAAGTAAAGTACACAAGTGGACTGACACTTTTAAAATGTCTGGAAGTGACAGTGTATGAACTGAACTAGGTTTCATTCCAGAACAACACAAATAAGAACAAGAATTACTTTGGTTTTGTTAATTGTCCCTTAAAGTCAATTTACATGTATTGACACAACTCACAGACAACGCAGAGACCAATGACAGCAGCTGTGAGGAGAACACTGAGGACCAGCAGGGCCACTCTGTCTGATGTGACCTTTGACCTTTTGTTTGACTCCACTTGTTGGGAAGCTGCTGAAAAGGTCAAAGAGAAAATAATAAATATTTAATAACGTGTCCTCCCCTTGTGTTTTGACACTAAACATGTTCACTTGCAGGAACCACAGTGTATTAATATTGTGACAGACTTTTAATTTCTACAATTGTAATAGAAATTTTCCCTCTTGGAAGAATTGTAGACAGAAATCAGCGTGATGAACCATCTCAGGTTAATACATGCCGGCATGGAGAAGAACACATGGATGTTGAGTGTTGTTTCTCACTTGTATCTCTCAAACCCCTTCTATTTATACTTAAACCCAAGAAAGGAACCACCCTCACAAAACATAAATGAAGAAACCAGGTACATGCAGTTGACAGTCATCACTCTTGTCCCTTTCTAGATTATCTGAAGATATCAGTAACGAAGTCAATAAAACCCTTTTATCACCCTCTTTTAGATCTTGCGATCCCAGGACTCACTATCTACTACATTTCTTTGGCCTTGTAACAACAAAGTGCCTGCTGTGATGTTAAACATTCCTCCAAACACGACCCATCCTATGATCTCTTGTCCTCTTTGTGACCTCTTCAATAGCTCATCTTGGTTGATTGTATGCTAATTATCTAACCATATGACTAAATTTACTTTCTTCCCTCACACAATAAACGTTTGAACATGTTAAATTTGTTCTTCTCTCCAAATAAAAACAAATGACAATGTCCCTGCTGCACATGTTGCCTCCTCTTGTTATTGTAGCAGCCATCTTTACCATCTGTTTTACTTTAGAAGTTTAATTAAAATTAAACATCTTTTAAAAACTGAATCCTGCTGGCATTTTTCTGTTCGTTCTTGTTTTATGTCTTTTTTATTCTATTTATTATTATGGAAATTGTTGTGCAGTATGGATGCAGTTTATTTCCCCTGTAGACTAAATAGTGAATATGAGGACAAATGTACATTTGACCTTTTCCCCAATTTGATTTTATTATTGCTACTAGCTAAATTACACTTCAGAATTTAAACGTGTTTGTAAATTTATAGAACTAAATTAATAGAAATTGTGCTTTTGAAGTTCTTCTCTCTTTGAGTTTTTAGATGAGAGAAACAGTGGATTTCTACAAAAACATGACACCTGGAATTAATCCATAATATATTTTTATGTTCATGTCATCAACATTATCAAGTTCATGTGTGTTTGCTTTTTATTCCAAAAAATAAACAAATAATTAAAAAAATAATTATTAATTTATTAATGAGTTATTTATGAGTAACATAACAACAACAACAACAACAACAACAACAATAATAATGTCCAATTAGGTTAAATTTGTACTTTTGAAGCTAAAGCACAGTTAGAGCATGTAATTAGTCCTTTAACTTGTTACAGTGGCAGGACACAGTTTGTTTTACCAACAGAGCAACGGAAGCTGTTTCTATTGTCACTGATCAACTTTAACTTCAGTTTATTTATTTATTTATACATTATCCATTTTTAGCTCGAAGTTAAAACCAAACAGGTTTGAACGTTTGTGTAGCAGTTGATTAAATGTATATGTACCATAAGTCCTGTTCATGGTCACTTCCTCATTTGTTTTTCTCAGCACTAACTTCTTCTCTTCACTCCATTTCACACTAAATGTGATGTAAATGTTTGTTAAAAACAGATATAGAAGATAGAAGGAGAATGTTTGTTTACACCAGTTTTACATTGTTCAGGTGAGAAATACTGAACTCAACCTTGCAGTATATAGTAAACTGTATTATAGTATTAGGATGTAATATTTCCAGCAAAGGCAGGAAATATTTACTTTTGAGACACTGAAATAACTAAACCACAAAAGGAATCCAGTTTGTAATACAATCATATGGTTTTTGTTTACAGGTTCTGACAAATTTTTTGTGGATACAGTCAATAGTTGTGTCTCTTTATCTCACGATGACTGTTTATTAATACAGTTTATTACCCACCAGGCTGCTCTGCAGGTGGCTGAGTTTTCAACATCTGGATTTCAGAGTAAGTGGTTTCCTCCGATGAAGAAGTGGCCTCTGCAACACAAAAGCAAACAGCTTTTAAATGCATTGCAAATGTTTCAGATTTGCCCAAAACTCTGTTAAACAAATGCAGCATCTCTTTAAGTTACTTTTCTTTTGTTATTGGAAAACTTTGGTAGCAGAGTTAACAGTGTTACCAGGAACAGAAGACTTTTTTTAGTTGTTATTTCAGCAAATTACCGTGTTCACTGACTTTATATCTTTATTTTCTTTCTATAAATCATTAAGACACATAAGGAATTTAACACTCACCTTTGCCATTTCCTCTTGCTCTCGTGAACCTGACATCGGAATATAAAACCTCAGCTTCAGACATTTTCCCGCTGTGTGACAATCAGTGGGGTTTATGAAGAACTGAAACATGTTTCACAGAGTAGAGTTAAAATACATCTTTATTCTGAGGAAGGAAGAAAACGAGAGCCTTGTTCCTCATTATATGTCCTTACTCACCAAGGTCTCTGAATGAATGCTTCACTTTCTTTATTTGCACAAATCATACTATCTTACAACATGGGAGATAATAGAAGAAGTGAAACTGTAAAATGGAAATGTAGTTTTTTTTTTACTTCTGACATGTAAATAGAAGAAAAAGAGTTGAGGGTTGGGTTTGCAGTTTTTCTTCTCTATATTTAAACAAAAAAACTCCCTCCTCCTCCGCTGATCCAGAGACTAACAGTCTGCAGAGGAAACTTTTGGTAAAAGAAAAACTAAAATGAGACTAAAATGAGCTGTAGACAAATTCTACTGTGGGTCAGCAGAGTAGAGACACAGTCCCCTCCCCCATCTACACCTTTAGGGTCAAAAGGATCAGGGTATGATTATATCTCCTCCCTTATACTTAAAGTATAGAACCACCCACCACCACCTCCACAGCTTCAACCTTCACTGTTTTCAGACTCATAGTGTTTGACAGAGACAAAAACACTGTGTAGATATCGATTTGCTCACTATTAATTATTTATTATAATATCAACACACAACTTCTATTTACTACACTTGCTCTTTCATCATGTCAGTATGAACACAGCCCATGTCCCCATACAGAATGTAACTATTCTTCATCTTCTTCTTACTATTATTATTATTACTGTTACTGTATTGGGACTATACCACATTGACCAAGTTGCCCCAAAGCAAAATTTTCACGTTTGGTTTCCTCTTTTTGCTACAACTTCTTACCCAGAGTCTGACAGTTCCGGCTTTTATTGTTGGCTTTTAAATTATGTGTGTCAGTTAATTTCATTTTGGCTAAAAGTCAGTGTTTAACCGGAAGATTTGTTTCACAGTTTGCGTTCATCTTCCTGTTGATCTTATTTGTAGTGGAGGCAGTCGATGAGAAAATGTCGTCCGCCACATAAAACATTTCACACGTTTCAATCACACTCAAATGACAAATAGATCACACAACAAGTTTATAAAGAAAATGGTATAAACAACCAAATGAGCATCATAATTAAATAAGTTTAATTTTCCTTCACTGCTCTTTTCCCAATGTTTAATAAAGTTTATCTGTTTAAATAAAACAAAATGATTCAAAAGCACAGTGCTATGAGAAGAAATGTTTTCTGTTTTATGATACACACTTGCTGGATTAGACAGATCCGATGTTTATTTTAATAGTTGAAGTACATAGGTAGTTTTGTCTTCTTAAATACTGGCAGTCAGGCTGCAGACTGTGGTGGCTTGTTCCACAGTGGTGGACTACTGAGCTGAAGAGGTTTGCTCAGGATCTTTTACTGTGTGGTGTAGGGACCACCAGAGGTTCTGATGTTGTAGAAGTCAAATCTGCTGAGGTTCATAGCTTGATGCTGTATTGAAGATCTGGCTGAGACTAGAACTTCTGTCTTTGTCAGAAGTTAGGTTTTTTTTTTCTTTAATTAAGATTTAATTTGTTTCTGTCTCTTTGTTTTTTTATCTTGTGTCTGTATGTCTCCCCGCAGTTCTCCTCCCCGCCAGCTGAGGCTTCCCAACACTCAGTTCCACCCCAGTCTGTCTCCAGTCCATCTTGGCTTTCTGTTCCTCAGCTGGCACCAGTCAACACACCTGTTTCACATCATCCATTTATTCTTGTTTTTTAAGGACTTCATGTCTCCATGTGTCCTGTTTCCTGACCACCAGCTTTAGAAACCTTCCTAGTGCGTTAGTCAGTCTTGAAGTTTATTTTGTTAGTTATCATAGTTAATGAGTCTCGGTTTTGTTTGGTCAGTTAGTTTTGTTAGTTCTTCCTACTTTCTGTAATGAGCATTTTCTGATTGTTTTATTTCCTTTTCCTGCCTGCTGTGAGTTCATTTTATATTCTTTGTTAATAAATCTTCTTCTACACTTCCGGTCTCCTGTTGGCTCTTGCACTTGAGTCCCCGTGTGTGTTGGAATCTCACAGTAAACACTAGCAAACCATGAATTCAGCAGAGTCAGGACGAGTACAGGGAGCATGACGGTCCCAGGAGGCTCAACTGAGCCCAACACAGCAGGAGTAGAGGAAAATTCTCGTACGTTAGATTCGTTGTGCGGGGGTTTCGAGCAGGCGCGTCTACCTGAAGGCTTTTGTCGAGATGCCAGTAAATGCCGCCCGTTTACGTCTTGGAGCCGCAGCCCCTTACACACCCCACGGAGCGCAGCAGGGTGACATATATACTGTCTCCCTACTCTCGGGAAAGCGCGCGCTTGGGGGACGCGGAATGGGAGAAGAGGTCCGCGTGTTGTCAGTCTTTTGAGGCATTTGCTAACGAACTAACCTTCGTGTTCAACCCATCAGCGCCTCGCAGAGTAGCAGCGTCCAGGAACGTCAGAGGGAGCGTGACTCAGAGCGCCGACCGCGTAAGTGTCGTCAGGTTATGGATCCACCTTCAGCTCGCTCCACACTATTTATTTGTAGCCCAGTGATAAATTTAAATATTTAAAATATATTAATAAGTGATTTAAATAGATAAATAAATAAAGTTTGTTAGATAAATAATTATTTACAAATGCACAGATGAATAAGTAAAACTGGGTCAAATTGTATATTTTGTTATATTGGTTGTAAAATGTTTCTGATATAAAATGTTGAATTCATGGGTTAAAATGTTCCAAATGTTTTGTTGTATGTGGTATCTATTTGAGGTGATAACGTAGGATTTTATTTTGTTAACGGAAGTGAATGTGAACATGCGCTGAGAACGTGATCAGTAGAGAGAGCGAGAGGATGTTAACGAGCTAACGAGTTAATTGAAAGGAAAAAGTTTGAAGCTGTACGCTAGTAACCTGTGGTAACAGTTTTAGATTGTCACCTCGATAATCTGTAAGTGTATAGTTTTTTCTGATGGACTAAGTATTTCAACGAGACATACGAAGTGTTTATCAGGAGAGGACCTGCTCATCAATTCGATGAGGAGTAGTAACAGCGTCGACCGAGGGAGGCAGCTAGCTAACCAAGCTAACCCAGCTACACGTGTCGTGTTGAACTGTTGCTGATTTGGAGGACAGAGACACCTTTGGACAGGCTCTACAGCTCTACAGACGTCTGACTCGGAGACAAGGACAGAAGGAGTCGCAGGATTGGTTGGATATATTCCTCACCTGTGAAAAAGGTATCACATTTTATTTTGTTTGTTGCTCTAGTTGGAGTGAAGCGGCCACTGAGTTTTTGGTCACAACGCCCCCGAGCACCGACTCAGGCCTGCAACTATTTTTTGGTTTTATTAATTAATTGAGTTTTTGATAAAAGGACAGTTAAACATCTGTGACTCAGGTTAAACAGCCTTGGGTAAATGTATTTTTTTTTTGCTTTGATACTGTGGCATATATTTGAGAATATATTTTATTTGTGAATAAGGAATGCAAACATTTTAAGTTATTATATATATTTATATATCTTTTTATTTTTACTTTTCAATTAAATAGGGATTTAAGTTTAAACTATAACTGTTTGTGATGTTATTGCTTCAATAATTTCAGATAGTTCTAAAAAGGTTTCTTAAAGGGGAGTAAACTAGTGTATTTGAAGTTAGTAATAATCTGCTTTTACAGGTGAAACTCAAGACTATAAAAAAATATTCAAGTAATTAAAATTGTGTTTAGAGCTAAGTAAAAGAACTCAGGGCCCCTCATACACCTAAAAGAGAGTAGACGGGCTACATAAATGGAGGCACCGCTGGGATTAGTCTTGGGTATTTAGTAGGAATAAATACAGATTTGAATATTAATCCAAAACCATGGCAGATAACCCTGACTTAGTTTCTGAGCTGAAAAGATGGTGCAAAGGGGAAGGTTTAGATGAGGCTCATGGGCTATTAGTAATTGTCCCAAAAGAGGTGGAAATAGCATGTATTGAAGAGACTCTTGAGACCATCAAGTGCCTGGGTAGAGTGAGAGTAAGAGGAAGAATCTTTAATGAAGAACTTAACAGCCTTATGGTTCTGTGTGAATGTAAAGAAGCC
The DNA here is from genome assembly GCA_020496755.1 of Channa maculata. Lineage (NCBI taxonomy): Eukaryota > Metazoa > Chordata > Actinopteri > Anabantiformes > Channidae > Channa > Channa maculata. Next base: position 22,216 of record JAHZUS010000050.1, on the reverse strand, counting down.
CTAACTGTAGCAAGTATTCCACCTGAGGTGCACGTTCCTGAAGGTGGAGAAGCATGGACATTAGTGACTATAGATAACACCCCAGCTGTGGAAGAAAACTTTCAGAGCAAATTAAAATTGCTTTTGCAGGCTGAAGGGAAAACAATGAAGGACATTAGAGCTCTACTCCCAGGTGGACAGCCGTCTGCAAGTACAGCTGATTTAGTGCTACAAGCTTTTGGTGATATTTTGGAAAAAGCTAATTTCAATTCAATTCAATTCAACTTTATTTATATAGCGCCAATTCACAACAAAGTCATCTCAGGGCACTTTACAGAATAAAGTCAAGATTATAAAGATATATAAAGAGAACCCAACAATTCCCCCTGGAGCAAGCCATAGGCAACAGTGGAGAGGAAAAACTCCCTTTAACGGAAGAAACCTCCAGCAGAACCAGGCTCAGGGTGGACGGCCATCTGCCTCGACCGGTTGGGGTGAGTGGAAAGGGGAGAGAGAAAAGAACAGAGCAACAAAAAGCAACAACAAAACATCGGGCAAATTGGTAGGACCAGTAGCTGCACGCTGGAAGACACACAGCTTCAAAGCCGGGGACACCTGCAGAAAGGGACAGAGAGAGGGGACAGAGGAGGACAAAGACAACTACGGGAGAGAACACACAGAGTTAATGACATACAGTGGTGACAATTGCGGGGTGAGAGGAGAGGAGAGATGGTCAAGAGGAGGAAAGGAGCTCAGTGCATTGGGGGTGGGTCCCCAGCAGTCTAAGCCTATGGCAGCATAACTATAACTAACTATATGCTTTATTAAAAAGGAAGGTTTTAAGCCTAGACTTAAAAGTAGAGAGGGTGTCTGCTTCCCGAATCTGAACTGGGAGCTGGTTCCACAAGAGAGGAGCTTGATAGCTAAAGGCTTTACCTCCCATTCTACTTTTGGAAATTCTGGGAACCACAAGTAGGCCTGCATTCTGAGAGCGAAGTGGTCTACTGGGATGATATGGTGCTATGAGATCTTCTATATATGATGGAGCCTGACCATTCAGAGCTTTATATGTAAGAAGCAGGGTTTTAAATTCTATTCTAAATTTAATAGGAAGCCAATGGAGAGAAGCTAGTGAAGGTGAAATATGATCTCTCTTGCTAGTTCCAGTCAGCACTCTTGCTGCAGCATTTTGGATTAATTGCAGGCTCTTTAGGGAGTTACTGGGACATCCTGAAAGTAGGGAATTACAGTAGTCCAACCTAGAAGTAACAAATGCATGGACCAGTTTTTCGGCATCACTTTGAGACAGTATGCTCCTAATTTTGGCAATGTTCCGTAGGTGGAAGAAGGCTGTTCTAGAGATTTGTTTTATATGTGACTTAAAGGACAGATCCTGATCAAAAATAACTCCAAGGTTCCTTGCAGTAGTACTGGAGGCCAGACTTATGCCATCTAGGGTAACAATATGGTTGGACATCATATCTCTGAGATTTTGGGCCCAAATACTATGACTTCAGTTTTGTCTGAGTTTAAAAGTAAAAAATTGTGGGACATCCAGGCCTTTATGTCTTGTAGGCATGCTTGAAGCTTTATTAACTGATTATTTTCATCTGGTTCCATAGATAAATATAGCTGGGTATCATCAGCATAGCAGTGGAAATTTATGGAGTGTTTTCTAATAATGTTGCCTAAAGGAGACATATATAAAGTAAAAGTATTGGTCCTAACACAGAGCCTTGTGGAACTCCATAGCTAACCTTTGTGTGCATGGAGGATTCATCATTAACATGAACAAATTGAAATCTATCAGACAGATAAGATTTAAACCAACCTAGTGCAGTTCCTGTAATTCCAATTTCATGTTCCAGTCTCTGTAATAAAATGTTATGATCAATGGTATCAAATGCGGCACTAAGATCTAACAGAACAAGTATAGAGATGAGTCCATTATCTGAGGCCATGAGAAGATCGTTGGTGACTTTTACCAGTGCTGTTTCTGTACTATGATGAACTCTAAATCCTGACTGAAACTCTTCATACAAATTATTCCTATGAAGGTGATCACATAATTGTTTTGCGACTACTTTTTCAATTATTTTAGAAATAAAGGGGAGATTAGATATTGGTCTGTAATTGGCTAAAACACCTGGGTCAAGACAGGGTTTTTTAAGTAATGGTTTAATTACAGCTACCTTATAGGCCTGTGGTACATAGCCTGTTTCTAAAGATAGATTGATGATATCTAATATGAACGTATCTATTAAGGGTAAAGCTTCCTTGAGCAGCTTAGTTGGAATAGGGTCTAGCAGACAGGTTGTTGGTTTAGATGAGGTAATAATTGAAGTTAGCTCAGAGAGATCTATGGGTAAAAAGCAGTCTAACAGGGATTGGGGCCTTATCCATGATTCTAGCACTGCTGTACATGAAGATCTAGCTGTAATTTTTGGGGGGAGGATCTGGTGAATACTTTCTCTAATAGCTACAATTTTATTCATAAAGAAGGTCATGAAGTCATTGCTGCTCAAAGTTAAGGGAATAGTAGGCTCAACAGAACTATGGCTCTTAGTCAGCCTGGCTACAGTGCTGAACAGAAACGATATAATAATAAACCTCTGTCTGAAGGTGGATATCGCAGACTGCGCATCTTCTCAGGAACACATCCTGTTCCATCAGGTGAAGAGCAGCTTGATCATTGGCTGGAGCAAGCCTGGCTCATGGTAGAGGAGAGTGAATGTACAGATAGAGAGAAAAAACGCAGGCTGATGGAAAGCTTAAAGGGTCCAGCACTAGAAATAGCTAAGGCCGTACGAGTCAGTAATCCTGATGCTAGCCCTGCAAAGTACTTAGAGGCAATCGAAAGTGCCTTTGGGACAGCAGAATCAGGTGATGATCTGTACTTTGCTTTTCGGCTGATGCAGCAACAGCCTAAAGAGAAGCTGTCAGATTTTCTCAGACGGTTGGAGCTCGCTCTCTCCAAGGTTGTTAAGAGAGGAGGTCTTCCTCACAGTAACATGAATAGAGCTCGATTGGAACAACTACTGAGAGGGGCAGTTGCTGCTGACCTAATGTTGATCCAGCTGCGTTTAAGGGAAAGAAAGACGGATCCACCCACTTTCTTACAACTCTTGAGTGAAATACGTGCTGAAGAGGAATATGAGGCTTCACGAAGGAAAATTAGCACTTCTGTACATCATATAAACACAAGACAGACTGCTGATGTAAAACAAACAGAGATCCAAAGCCTTAAAGCTGAAATCAAAGAGCTCAAGTCTATTGTTGCATCTGTTGTTGTTCCACCAGCAGAAACCCAAAACAACAGTGATAGTAGGCTTCCAGTCCCACCTCAGCAGGGGAAAACGATCAAGACAGTGAGCTCAGAGCTTTACAAAAACAAGTAAAAAGATTACAGCTTAAGCTCAGTAAGAAGGTCACAACAGCAGATAGTCCAGTCAGCCCAGCTATTGCTTCAACAGTAGAAGTTGCCCCCAAAGTAGTCAATCTTCCCACCAGAACCTCAAGACCATCTGAGGAGCAGTTTTGCTACCGGTGTGGAGAAATGGACATTTTGCAGCAAGGTGTCACAATCAAGAGAATCAAAGCAAAGTTATTAAAAGACTGATTCAAGCCCTTAAAGTGTCTAAAGGAATTCAGCCATCTACAAACCTGCCAGCGATGATAGAAACTGCAGTGTCAAGAAGGGCCTGGTGATAACACCAGAACATGCAAGCCTACCTGAAGGACTGATTGGCCCACCCAGCATAGTACAGTTAAAAGTTAATGGGCATCTCTGTGACGCTCTGTTTGACAGTGGCTCTCAGGTTACTATCATCTTTGAGTCATGGTATCAAGAGCACCTGTGTGATGTTCCAGTACATCCTGTGGCTGGATTGGCTCTCTGGGGTTTGAGTGAATCTGAAGACAGCTACCCGTACCGTGGATATGTTGTAGTGGACCTTGAGTATCCAGCCAAAGTCACTGGCAGTTGTAAAACTAGAACTGTTCTGGCACTTATCTGCCCTAGTCCACGGACTACAGAACAGACCCCTGTTATTGTTGGAACAAATACCAGTCATGTCAGAAGTTTAGTGAAACAATGCAGAGACAATGGCTTGGACATCACACAGACACTAGGAATACAAGCAGACAGTGTAGGTGAAATTGCTGATACTGATGCAGATGACAATGTTGGGGTTGTGACCTGGCAAGGCCCTGGTCCTTTGACTCTACACCCAGGTGAAGATCAGCAAATTGTCTGTAAAGTTGACTTTAATCAGCCAGTTGGTAAAGAAATCCTTATGGTTGATTCATCCCCCTCAGCCCAACTCCCAGCCAGTATGCTATTGCAGCCCATGGTTGTGCCAGGTCATGCCATTAATGTTAACAACTTCAGAATCCTGGTCCAAAACCAATCCTTAAAAGAGACAACCATACCAGAAGGAACAATTATGGCACATATGTATCTCACTGAGAGTGTCACAGCTGTTCCACTTGAGAAGACACCACCAGTAGGTTTTGATGTCAGCATGATTAATTTTGGAGACTCACCAGTTTCAGAGGAGTGGAAGGAGAGGCTGAAGCAGAAGCTGTCCCAAAGAACAAATGTCTTTTCTCTGACTGAATGGGATGTAGGATTAGCTAAAGGGGTGGAACACACTATTCGACTGTCTGACCCCAGACCCTTCCGACAGCGTTCTCGCCGCCTGACTCCAGCAGACATCGAGGATGTGAGAAAGCACCTCCAAGAGCTCCTATGTGCTGGTATTATTAAAGAGTCTCGCAGCCCCTATGCTTCACCGATAGTCATCGTCAGAAAGAAAAATGGGACCATAAGGATGTGTATTGATTACCGACTACTGAACGGCCGTACAGTGCCTGATCAGTACACTACACCTTGCATTGATGATGTACTGGACTCTTTGTCTGGAAGCAAGTGGTTCTCGGTTCTTGACTTGAGAAGTGGCTATTATCAAATAGCCATGGCTGAGGAAGACAAGGAGAAGACGGCATTCATCTGCCCCCTAGGGTTCTTTCAGTTTGAACGAATGCCACAGGGCATTACTGGAGCCCCTGCTACTTTCCAACGATTAATGGAAAAAACAGTTGGTGACATGAACTTGCTCCAAGTTCTTGTTTACCTTGATGACCTGATTGTCTTTGGAAAGACTTTAGAGGAACATGAGGAGAGACTTCTCAAAGTTCTTGACCGACTTGAGGAGGCTGGAATGAAAATATCTCTCGATAAATGTCAGTTTTGTCAGTCAAAGGTGAAATATCTTGGACATGTTGTGTCTGCAGATGGTGTATCACCCGATCCAGCGAAGATTGAGGCTGTTACTAACTGGCCACAGCCTATTGACCTGAGGACCCTAAAATCATTTTTGGGATTTTGTGGGTATTATCGGAGGTTTATAGCCAACTATGCCTCTATTGTCAAGCCACTGACTGAGTTAACCAAAGGTTATGCCCCAACCCAAAAGAACAGGAAGCATAACAATGACCCTACTAAGAGCTATCTGAGAGTGTCAGAGCCATTTGGTGACAGATGGGATCAGTCTTGTACTGATGCATTTCATCAGATCATCTACTGTCTGACCCATGCGCCTGTCCTAACGTTTGCTGATCCTCATCGACCCTACATCCTTCATGTGGATGCTAGCTTAAAGGGGATTGGAGCTGTTCTCTACCAGGAGTATCCTGAGGGACTAAGACCAGTTGCATTTGCTAGCAGGAAGCTGAGCCAGTCTGAAAAGCGCTATCCAATACATCAGCTTGAATTCCTGTCTCTTAAGTGGGCCGTTGTGGATAAGTTCCATGATTACCTGTATGGGGCTCAGTTCACAGTACGTACTGACAACAACCCTTTGACATACGTACTCACATCAGCCAAACTTAATGCAGTAGGACACAGATGGCTCGCTGCCTTATCAACCTATGATTTTGATGTACGATACCGACCAGGTAAGCACAACATAGATGCTGACCTCCTCTCCAGAAACTTTCCTGATGAAGATGACTGCTTGGAATGGGAGACCATCCCACAGGATGGGGTAAAGACTATCTGTCAAAAAGTCTGCACGCCTAGAGCTATAGACAGTCCAACCAGATATGTGGATCAGTTGGGAGCATCCCCCGATTGTGTTCCTGACATCTACACTTTCCCAATGCACATGAAGTTGAGGTCATTAGAGCAACTCTCAAAGCCAGAACTCTTACATGCACAGAAAGCTGACTCAGTGATTGGGCCTGCTATTCAAGCAGTTGAGCAACAGAAATGGCCTGAGAATACCCTAAATGATCCAGAACTGTCACAGTTGAAACGGGAAGCGGACAAATTGATCCTGAAAGAAGGGATACTTTATCGGATGGGTAAACAGCCATCAGGTGAAGAGTTCACTCAGCTTGTCTTACCAAAAGAATTTCATGGGACTGTGTTAAAGTCCTTGCATGATGATTTAGGACACCTTGGCATTGAAAGGACAACTGACCTGCTGAGGAGTAGATTTTTCTGGCCTAAAATGTCAAGGGATGCTGAGCAGTATGTGAAGAACTGTGGACAGTGCGTTATACGAAAGTCACCTTGTCAAAGAGCAGCCTCTATACATCAAATCACAAGCAATGGGCCAATGGACCTTGTATGTATTGACTTTCTTTCGATGGAACCTGATTCCAAAGGAATGAGCAATGTGTTAGTTGTCACAGACCATTTTACTCGTTATGCCCAAGCTTTCCCTACTAAAAATCAGAAGGCTCAGACTGTGGCAAAGATCTTAGTGGACAAGTACTTTGTACATTATGGTCTGCCTGCAAGGATTCATTCAGACCAGGGTAGAGACTTTGAGAGTCACCTGATCAGAGATCTTTTAAAGGTGATGGGAGTGCGTAAGTCACGGACTACTCCATATCACCCACAAGGGCATCCTCAGCCGGAGAGGTTCAACAGAACTTTACTCTCTATGTTAGGAACCTTGACCCAAGAAGAGAAACGCCATTGGAGCCAGCACGTGGCTTATTTGGTCCATGCATACAACAGTACTAAGTGTGATGCTACAGGGTATTCACCCTATTACTTGATGTTTGGCCGAGAAGCTAGGCTTCCTGTAGATGTGTGTTTTGGAACATCTCCAGATGGGAGGGGAGATGGTCATTCAAGATATGTAGCAAGGTTGAAGGAGGATTTGCAGAGAGCATACCAATTAGCTTCTCAAGCAGCAGACAAGACTCACCAAAGAAATAAAAGATCATATGACAAAAGAGTTAGTTTTCAGTCCCTGGAAGTTGGTGATCGAGTCTTACTCAAAAACTTGGGGCTGAAAGGCAAACACAAGCTGCAGAGTCGATGGAGTTCTATTCCTTACATTGTGGTGGGAAAGATGCCCAACCTTCCTGTTTATAAGGTCAAGCTTGAGAATGGAAGAGGTAATTGTTCAGGCACAATCAGATGAGAGTCACCAAGAGACTGGTTCTGAGGTGGAACCTCTGGATGAAGAGAATGAGCATAGCCAAGATTCTTTAGAAAGTGAAAGTGATCCAGACCAAGGAAATTGTGAGAAAGACGAAGACCCTATGTGTAAACAGTCTACAAATCTGGCAGAAAGCCCTGTAATTTCAGGTGGCCAAAGATCCAGAGGGCTGGACTCACGACCCAAGAGAGCAGTGAAACCGGTTGTTAGGTTGACCTATGATGAGCCAGGAAAGGGCCGAGATCAGCCAATTACCATTATACATAGAGGTGTTGTAATTAAGATTGGAAAGGGTTAGAGAAATGGGTAATGATAGTCTATACTTTCTGTTGTTGAGGTGAAAGTTAAGTCTGTTGGGGACACCAGACATTTAGAGGGGGGAGGGTGTAGCCCAGTGATAAATTTAAATATTTAAAATATATTAATAAGTGATTTAAATAGATAAATAAATAAAGTTTGTTAGATAAATAATTATTTACAAATGCACAGATGAATAAGTAAAACTGGGTCAAATTGTATATTTTGTTATATTGGTTGTAAAATGTTTCTGATATAAAATGTTGAATTCATGGGTTAAAATGTTCCAAATGTTTTGTTGTATGTGGTATCTATTTGAGGTGATAACGTAGGATTTTATTTTGTTAACGGAAGTGAATGTGAACATGCGCTGAGAACGTGATCAGTAGAGAGAGCGAGAGGATGTTAACGAGCTAACGAGTTAATTGAAAGGAAAAAGTTTGAAGCTGTACGCTAGTAACCTGTGGTAACAATTTTAGATTGTCACCTCGATAACCTGTAAGTGTATAGTTTTTTCTGATGGACTAAGTATTTCAACGAGACATACGAAGTGTTTATCAGGAGAGGACCTGCTCATCAATTCGATGAGGAGTAGTAACAGCGTCGACCGAGGGAGGCAGCTAGCTAACCAAGCTAACCCAGCTACACGTGTCGTGTTGAACTGTTGCTGATTTGGAGGACAGAGACACCTTTGGACAGGCTCTACAGCTCTACAGACGTCTGACTCGGAGACAAGGACAGAAGGAGTCGCAGGATTGGTTGGATATATTCCTCACCTGTGAAAAAGGTATCACATTTTATTTTGTTTGTTGCTCTAGTTGGAGTGAAGCGGCCACTGAGTTTTTGGTCACAACGCCCCCGAGCACCGACTCAGGCCTGCAACTATTTTTTGGTTTTATTAATTAATTGAGTTTTTGATAAAAGGACAGTTAAACATCTGTGACTCAGGTTAAACAGCCTTGAAGGGTAAATGTATTTTTTTTTGCTTTGATACTGTGGCATATATTTGAGAATATATTTTATTTGTGAATAAGGAATGCAAACATTTTAAGTTATTATATATATTTATATATCTTTTTATTTTTACTTTTCAATTAAATAGGGATTTAAGTTTAAACTATAACTGTTTGTGATGTTATTGCTTCAATAATTTCAGATAGTTCTAAAAAGGTTTCTTAAAGGGGAGTAAACTAGTGTATTTGAAGTTAGTAATAATCTGCTTTTACAGGTGAAACTCAAGACTATAAAAAAATATTCAAGTAATTAAAATTGTGTTTAGAGCTAAGTAAAAGAACTCAGGGCCCCTCATACACCTAAAAGAGAGTAGACGGGCTACATATTCCTCAGCCATTCGAGCGAGTCAAACCCCCTCTCGAGGAACCCATGCAGGTGGGGAGGTCGAGGCTGCCTGCTAGCGAACGACAACGACGCCTAATCAACGGGTTGTGTTTTTGTTGTGGGGAGTCTGGACACAGAGCTCATCAGTGCCCGTTAATCGGCCAGACCAGCCGTTCCTCTCAGCTAAACTCCCCACAAAGACCTGCTGTTCCAGCCCTCATCACTGCTCCCCTGGCATCCAAGACTCTGGCTCTGATGTCAACTTCATCAATGGAAGTTTCTGCCTGACTTCAGGTAAAAGCTTCAGATAATAGTGTAACTCACCACATTCAGTTTATTACTAAACATGTGAAAATACCATCACTAACTGAGTTCACTATTTGTGTACAATTGCCCAAATACACTGCTGTTGCTAGGTTCTCCTTGGTTATCCATTCACAACCCACAAAATAGTTGGGCCTCCTGCAAAATTATGAGTCCATTTTGTCTGGCTAATTGCTTACGTGCGGCTGAGTCTCCTCCCAGTAATGTCATGTTGGGAAGAAAGATGGGGGGCTTAGACCATGTATAAATTATCGGGGAGTAAATGATATTACTGTTACAGACCATTTCCTCAAGGGATACAGTAATGTAGCGGCTCCTTTGCATGCACTCACCTACACCAAGACCTCCTTTGTGTGGGGAGGAGGGGCAGATAGAGAGCATTCAACCACCTCAAGACATTATTCACCACGGCTCCTATCCTCACACTACCGGACACCAAGAGGCAATTCATTGTGGAGGTCGATGCCTCGTTGTCCCAACGATCGGGAGCAGACAACAGGGTGCATCCCTACGCCTTCTTACCGACGCTTAGAGGCTAAGAAGGACTACGACATTGGAAACCGAGAGCTCTGGTAGTTCACATGGATTAAAAGGAGGAAGCTAGTTTCAGTAGTTGGCAACTAGAGCCTATTTAAATGTGGGGGTAAGGTGTCTGCTGTGAGAGATGTCTTAAGCATTTGTGTAATGGCTTGGATTTAATTTTAATTATTTTAAATTAATAATCATTTTTAAAATCTAAATTTTGTTAACACTTCAATCAAATGAGGAGAACAGAAAACAAAACGATGAAAAATAGATTATTGATCATCTGTTGGAAATGAAGATTAAAAAAACTTAACTCTGAACCTACCTGGTAAAGTGAGACACCTTAAAACTCTGACACTTAGCTGTGAGATTTTTCTTCATGGCTTTGTTTTCATTTTTCATGTTTTGAAGAGTTTCCTTAGTTTGGAAATGATCAAAATCTGATTAACATCAAGGAAACCACATAGCTCACAGCACCTTTTGTATCAGATCCCCCAAGTATCTTTACTGCTAAGTAAAATACACAAGTGGACGGACACTTCCAAAATGTCATTATCTATTACTGATCATCTGTTGGAAATGAGGATTTAAAAAAATACAAATTAAGTCTGTAGTTCACCTGGTAAAGTTGTCAGTTCAAAAATATTGTTTTACTGTTTATGAAGACAATGGTGAAATTGTGAGCATCAAATTCAGAACTCACCTCAATTCTTCTTGTGTCTTTAGGAATTTTATTGTAAATTAACAGTACTGTGAAGCACATACCAACATGTCACTTTAACACGTGACGATCAGTGTCACAGATGAATGGTTGTCTGTCTCTGTATGTCTCACTGTGAGATAGACTGGAGAACTGTCCATGCTGCACCCATCCTCTCGCCCTATGACAGCTTGAGACAGGCTCCAGCCCCCCATGACAGTTAAAGATCATTTTTTGAAACAGTTACAGATAATGGATGGACAAAACTCTATTGTCATACAGCCTTTGTAAAGCAGATGTAGATGTGCTGCCACCTTGTGTTCATTAGCTGTTTTTACTGGCCCTAACTGTTTTTCCTTTTTGATCATGAGGGGAAGTTCACAAGCAAAGGTGCAAGTACTTGGTAAAAAGAACTACTAAGTTGAAGTACTAGGTGCATGCTGTAAATGTACTTGTGTCATTTTGATTTCTAACCAGACCTGCAGCCCCATCTGTTCACCGTGAGCTTTAGGAGACAGGATTTGCGTACTCACAATAGTATAAATACTCACACTACTACACACAACATGATACACAGTGGTTACATTTTAATCGGTTTATGTCTAAATTGTTTTATTGTATTTATGAATTGAATTGTAGCACCAGTTTTATCCAATGCAACCGCAAGGGGGCACAAGCCAGTTTCTTCTTGTGCCAGTCCCAAGTCTGGATAAATGCAGAGGGTTGTGGCAGGAAGGGCATCCGACGTAAAACACATGCCAAATCAAACATGCGAATCGTGACAATGACTTCCATACCCGAACGGTCGGGGCCCGAGTTAACAACGACCGCCACCGGTGCTGTTGACCTACAGGGTACTGGTGGAAATTGGACTACTGTTGGTCGAAGACGAAGAAGGAGAGGAAGAAGGTGTGTTCGTAGGCAGAGAGAGAAGAGGAAAGCTAAGAATGTTGAACTGACAGTAGGGACTTTGAATGTTGGTACTATGACAGGGAAGGCTAGAGAGTTGATTAACATGATGCAGAGAAGGAAGATGGACATACTGTGTGTCCAGGAGACCAGGTGGTGGAACGAGGAAGTTCAGGAGTGTATACAGAGAAAGAGGTTAGCTAAGAAAAAGTGGGACACTGAGAGGACTGAAGAGAGTAGACAGGAGTACAGGGAGATGCAGCGTAAGGTGAAGGTAGAGGTGGCAAAGGCCAAACAAAGAGCATATGAGAACTTGTACGCTAGGTTGGACACTAAAGAGGGAGAGGTGGATTTGTACAGGTTGGCCAGACAAAGAGATAGAGACGGGAAGGATGTGCAGCAGGTTAGTGTGATTAAAGATAAGGATGGAAATGTATTGACAGGTGCCAGGAGTGTGATGGGAAGATGGAAGGAGAACTTTGAAGAGTTGATGAATGAGGAAAATGAAAGAGAACGAAGAGTAGAAGAGGTGACTGGTGTGGAGCAGGAAGTAGCAAAGATCAGTAAGAGTGAAGTGAGGAGGACGTTGAAGACGAGGAAGAGTAGACAGGCAGTTGGTCCTGATGACATACCTGTGGAGGTATGGAAGTGTCTAGGAGAGGTGGCAGTAGAGTTTCTGACTAGTTTGTTTAACAAGATCTTGGAGAGTGAGAGGATGCTGAGGACTGGAGGAGAAGTGTACTGTGCCAATTTTTAAGAACAAGGGAGATGTGCAGAGCTGTGGCAACTACAGAGGAATAAAGCTGATGAGCCAAACAATGAAGTTGTGGGAAAGAGTAGTGGAAGCTCGGCTAAGGGCAGAGGTGAACATTTGTGAGCAGCAATATGGTTTCATGCCTAGAAAGAGTCCAACAGATGCAGTATTTGCTTTGAGGATGCTGATGGAGAAGTACAGAGAGGGTCATAGGGAGTTGCGTTGTGTCTTCGTAGACTTAGAGAAAGCGTATGACAGGGTGCCGAGAGAGGAGCTGTGGTATTGTATGAGGACGTCTGCAGTGGCAGAGAAGTATGTTAGAGTGGTGCAGGACATGTATGAGAGCTGTAAGACCGTGGTGAGGTGTGCTGTAGGTGTGACAGAGGACTTCAAGGTGGAGGTGGGTCTGCATCAAGGATCGGCTCTGAGCCCCTTCTTGTTTGCTCTGGTGATGGACGGGCTGACAGATGAGGTTAGACAGGAATCTCCATGGACTATGATGTTTGCAGATGATATTTAGATTTGTAGTGAGAGCAGAGAGCAGGTGGAGGAAAATCTAGAGAGGTGGAGGTCTGCTCTGGAAAACAGAGGAATGAAGCTTAGCCGCAGTAAGACAGAATACATGTGTGTCAATGAGAGGGACCCAGGTGGAACGGTGAGGTTACAGGGAGCAAAGGTGAAGAAGGTGCAGGACTTTAAGTACTTAGGGTCAACGGTTCAGAGCAATGGAGAGTGTGGAAAAGAGGTGAAGAGGAGAGTGTGGAAAAGAGGTGAAGAGGGGAGTGCAGGCAGGTTGGAACGGGTGGAGAAAAGTGTCAGGTGTGTTGTGTGATAAAAGAGTATCAGCGAGAATGAAAGGAAAGGTGTTCAAGACGGTGGTGAGACCAGAGATGTTGTTCGGCTTAGAGACGCATTGAAGAAAAGACAGGAGGCAGAGCTGGAGGTAGCAGAGCTTAAGATGTTGAGGTTCTCTTTGGGAGTGACGAGGATGGACAGGATCAGGAATGAGGACATTAGAGGGACAGCTCATGTTAGATGTTTCGGAGATAAAGTCAGAGAGGCCAGATTGAGGTGGTTTCTCACACGTTCAGAGAAGAAATTGTGATTATATCGGTAGAAGGATGCTGAGGTTGGAGCTGCCAGGCAGGAGGTCTAGAGGAAGACCAAAGAGGAGATTTATGGATGTAGTGAGGGAGGACATGAAGTTAGCTGGTGTGAGAGAAGAGGATGCAGAGGACAGGGTTAGATGGAGGAACATGATTCACTGTGGCGACTCCTGAAAGGGAACAGCCGAAAGGAAAAGAAGAAGAAGAAGAAGAAGCACCAGTTTTATCCAAATGTTTTCAGGAAACTTTTTCATAGTGAAATTGCTGAAATTAGATAGTAAATGGACAAACATAGTTAATTAATAACTATTAAAACATTGGTCATTAACTCCAGTCCTCTAGAGCCCCTGTCCTGCTGGTTTTCCAACCATCCCTGTCCCACCAGCTTCTCACTGGTGTCTCAGAAAACATATTTGTGTTGTAAATCTGCGAGAAAGTGAGAAACACTCAGAGAAACTTTCCCCTGTACATTCAGACTCTGCACAAACATCAGACACAAAATGATTCAAAGCAAAGTATTTTTATTTTTGACTGTGGATCTTTAAATGTTTGCAACATCTCACATTGTTTGTGACATTAGTTTTCTACAAACAGCATTGCTCCATGTTCTGCATCCTGTACTGAGATTGTTAATGGAGCTGATGACTAAAGCTTCACTGTATTACAAACTACAATTACAAACATAACGTCCAGTTTGTGCTGCTTTCTCACATATACTTTTGTGAGGATTGTTGCAGGACTGATCAAACCAACACTTCAGTTCAACAGCTCCTTTCTCCCCGATCCTCACACAGTCCTCTCCATCAGGATTTTCTCCATTTTTTCCACTCCAGTTATCTGGCTCGTTCCCGCTCCAAAAAGTCAAACTAAAATATGTGGAACAGAAAGGACTAAATCAATGCCTTCTTCCTGTGAGTCTGTCAGTCCGATCCAGAACTTGTCATCAGATTCATTCATTTTGTTTCTCAAACGTTCCACCAGGAATGACTGAACAATCAGAGGTGGTGAAAATGACTCTGTGACTTTTCTGTGCTGAGATAATAAAACTTATGTGATCAAATATGTGAGAACATGAAGCTGCTGCAGTGTTTTATACCTGCTCCTCTCTGCTGTCGATCTTAACCAGATCTCCTCCATGACGGACACATTCTTCTCTGCTCTGCTTCCAGGATGAAGGTTTGTTGGAGAAATAATAACACTTTCCTCCATGTAGCTCCCAGCCTTCTTCACACTTCTGACATGGTTCATCTGTAAAAGTTTACAGCAAAGACATCAGTCAGGTGACACAATCACTCTTTATATTTGATTCACATAGAGAGAGTTTGAGTTTTAACTGAGACAATCAGAGAAAGTGAAGTTTTCTCTTTTACAGATGCAGTTTTACTATCTCACAACTCCAGTTACTGCAGTATACAGTCTGAACTAGTGCAACATAAATACATCACTGACTGACTCACTGTGTCTGTTATTTATCACTGTTTATTAATCATCTGTAAAAGTGAAAAAGACAAATCCATAACTTACTAGTATTAACTTCAGTAGGTTCTGGACACATATGCTGCAACCTGGTGCATCGATTTATTTCAGAGAGACGTTCTGTTATGAAAGAAGATAAATTACTGATTAAAATTAAATCTTTTTATCAGAATCATCACTTTTTTATGAACCTGAACAGAAAAAACAAAAACAATTGTTCAGTTTATTCAAATGAGCAGAAACCAAATAAAAAGTTGATAAAATAGATTATTGTTAATCATCTGTTGCAAATAAACTAAAAATTTTCTTTTTTTTTAAACTCCAAATTAAGTCTGGAGTTCACCTGGTAAAGTTATGAGACAGTTTCAAACCCTGACAGTCTAACGTGTGAGATTTTTCCTCATGGCTTCATCTTATAGTCTTTGAAGAATTTTCTTGTTGTGGAAATTATCAAAAGCTGATTTAAAAAAGAGAAAATCAGTAAATGTTACTGTAGAAGAAACACCTTCAAATATTACATCACAATTTTGTTGTTCTCCTTTCTGCTTATCCTGTGAGTCCAGTGTCGCCACAGCGGATCATTGTCCACATGTTGATTTGGCACAATTTTTATGCTGGATGCTCTTCCTGATGCAACCCTCCCCAATTTCTACTGGGCTTGGACCAGCACTGCACAGCTGGGGAGGGGAATGGGCTGTTAGGAGTTCAGTGTCTTGCCCAGGGACACTGTGACATATAGCCAGGGACAGGGATCAAACCCCTGACCCTGTAGTCTGTGGACCACTGCCTTTACCAACTGAGCTACAGCCGCCCCAAATATTCCATCATAATGATGATGATTATTTAATAAGAATTCACTGAAAAGAGTTTTTGTTCCAAAAGAGCAAATTTGTTTATTACTTACTGCTGCTTTATCATTTTTAAAGTACAACTACATGAATAAAACTGTACAAACTCACAGAGACGGTAAATAACAATGGCCGCAGCTGCCAGGAGACCACTGAGAACCAGCAGGGCCACTCTCTCTGATGTGACCTTTGACCTTCTGTTTGCAGCAGCTTCACCTGTTGAACATTTAGGGGAGACACATGTGAGAACACAGAAGAGTTCAGAGGGTGGACACAGTAACATCAGCAGCTCTTCTATAAAATGCAGCCGTCATCAGAAATGATAACAACCTTCTGATTTTACCTCATCAAACACTGACCAGTGAAAAAGTTCAACCCTAAATCTGTTTTCTCTGGAAGGGTTCAGTTTGTTGCTGCTGATTGTTTCAAATCAAGTTTTGAGGTTGAACATTGGAGACACTTCTTTTTATTCTGTGCATTAATTATATAAAGTTTAACTTGACATCTAAACTCTTTAAGCTGAAAGATGAAGTTTATCCAACAACAGCAGAAAACATCTTGTCCGGTTTCTTCTGCTGTTTGACTGTGATGATATTAATAGTTTATATGAGCACATCTTTAGACGCCCTATCACGCTGCTGTTTGTGTGTTTGATAGTCAGACATGGACTGGTCATCTGGCTGCTCCAGGTTCAGTGAGCTGCTGCCGCCTGTAATGACCCAGTCACATCGTGCTTTGACCAGCTCCCTTCTCCTTCTCCAAGTCTCACACACACACACACAAAGCTTTGCAGCTGGAGGCAAACATGTTTTCTAACTTTACTTGTGCAGTAGCCACCTTCCAATCTGCATCCAGTCAACAAAACATTGACAGCAGATTAATGAGGGAGAAAGACAGGGACAGAATCTTCTGTTGGAGACAGAGACAAAAGGACACAGCAGGAGTTGAACAGGCAGCAGTAAAGAAAAACAACAGGATCAATAAACAGCAGAGAAAAACACTTTAAGGGGAATGGGATGTGAATTTAAGTAATTCTGTGGAAATTAAATTAGTACAGAACTGTGTGTGTGATGGAAAATTAAGATGTTAAACATTGCAACTGCTAACTAAAACTGCAGGTCCTGTGAGGTACAGGCAAGTGACTTTATTTAGTAGAAAGAACTGCTCTCAACACACACACACACTGTGTGGAGTTACTCCCTGGTGATAAGAACAGAGGGCGGAAACAACGCCGTTGAGAATATAAAGAAGTGTTTTTAACTGTTTCGTCAGTCAATCCTGTACTTTTGCTTATCATGTACTGACTCCTTGCTGCAAGTAAAAACCTTTAAACGAGAAAAAAAAAAAAAAAGGCCGTAGCTAGTTACGGCAATAGTCCATAGTCTATGTGGGAAGATTACCGGTAATAAATAACCCCGTGCTGACGGAGCTCGAGTTTCTGGGAGATGAAGCACATTAAAGATAAAAAGTAATGGTAGTATGCAATTCTGTATGAATGAATGAGTGAGTGAAAGGTATTGTTTAGTTGTTTAGTTAGGTATTGGCCAGTTGCTCGGGTGTAATCCATACAAACTGGCTGGTTGTTAAAGGGGTATTGTGGCGAATTCCTGTTGCAAAGGAAAAACTGAAGCTCTAACTGGGGATGAGAAATGTATGTTACTGAGGAGAGAAAATAATGTAAAATATTTTAGAAAAATTTAAAAAAATATATATAATCTAAATATAATATAATATTAAAATATATTAAATAATTAAATAAATATATGAGTTCTTTGGGAAGTTAAGTGTACCAGTATGTAAAAGATTAGTGCAAGATATAAAGGTTGAATGTGGTTGAGTGAAGCAAGCAGAAGGAAGAAAAAGGCTCAGCCTGATTCAGAAAAAGAGACTTTAACTTTAGTTGATCAAGAAGATGAAAATGCAGTCACCAAAAGTAGAAGACATCCAGACACACTATTAGGCCCACAACCAGACCCCCCACCTTACTTAGGCAATTCACTTTAACCCACTATTCTGAAAATATATCCTGACATACCAAGTACCACTGCCACATCCCACGCTCCAGTTTCTCTAATAGTTCAGGAAGTCCATCTCGTTGTAAAACTAACTGGAACAAAATGGGGAGAATGGTCAATTAAAGAGCCCCTATCTGATGAAAGCAGTCCCTAACCCCAGAGAAGGTGAAGGAGAGGGAGCTGTAATGTATGTCTATCATCTTTGGACAGCTGAGGATGTTAAAAAAGCTACAGAGGGAATACCACACCCAAAAGTAAAAGTAAGACAGTGGGAGGATGACATGAGAGGACTGTATGCCAGTTATCGCCTAAATGGTTGTGAACTGGAACGAGCAGCCCGACAAGCTATAGGACCCGATTGGCATATCATTAGTGGAGATTGGTATCCACGAGATAATCAACAACAACCGCTCTCATACGACACAGACACATATTTTGTCAGATTGAAAGAGGTATTTGATGTCCAACCCCCTGACAATGCAAATAATGACAGTTCCTATGAACAGCAACTCAAAAGTGCTTATCTAAAAGGCTCATTGCCTCAAAGTTTTGTGACAAAACACATGGTTGACCACAGAACAGCTCGCTTAGCAAACCAGAGACTACACCAGACGTGCACAGCAACTCAAACATAAAACAAAAGAAACATAAAACATGCAAGAAAGGCACAGTGAATTACCAAGCTGATGAAAATGAGGAAGACATTTATCTTGTAGACGATGAAAGTAGGGAGAGAAAGTGGAGCTATCAGGGAGGACACAGAGGCAGAGGAGGTGGGAGACCTAGAGACAGAGGAGGATATAGAGGACATAAAAGTGAAGGTTATTGCTATGTGTGTGGGGGAAAAGGCCATTGGGCCAGAAATCGCAAAGACAAGAAAGAACCTGATTCAACATGACTAGATGACTCCCCATATCAAAGCCCAGGAGTAACTCACCACATTCCACAGTGCACTAACGAAGAGACTGAAGAAGTAATGACCTTTGACCATTTAGAATCTATGTTGCTACGAGAAGTACGGCCTGAAGTAACATTAACTATAATGGGCAAAGACATATCATTTTTATGTGACACAGGTGCATCTTGAACAGTAATAAACCCCAATATCTTAGCTGACCTAAAGAATCTATGTCAAATCTGCAAATAGGAAAATACATTGTGAGAAACTATCAGTACCCGTCGAAGTAATTGATAAAAAAAAAAACATCTAAAAGTCATGTGTGCCAGACAGTGTTATCTGCTGTGTGCCCATGCAACTTGTTAGGGAGAGAATTAGTACAATGCATTAAATAAAGCTGTAGTACCACACAAAGATGGGCTGAAAGCTCAAAGGTTGTATGAAACCCACTACCTTGACTACCTTGACTACTTGACTGACACCTCCGATGACAGTCCTCAATTGACGATGTTTTTAGATGGCTCAAGTAGGAAAAACCAAGACGTTACCAATGCTACAGGCTGTGCAGTAGTGACACTAGATTTCATTGCCAAATCATTACCAAAACATTACTCTGCACAAGAAGCGGAGTTGGTTGCGTTGACTGAGGCGTGCAAATTAGCCAAAGGGAAAACAGTCAACATATATACTGATAGCCAGTATGCATTCTGTACCGTTTATGTTTTTGGACAACAGTGGAAAAATAAGTGTATGGTAACTTCAACAGGTAAACCCATAAATCATAAAAACCTTATTTTAGACCGGTTGAGGCACAAACCCTGTCTCCATTGGAAATCATAAAGCTGACATTGAAGCTAAAAAGGCTGCCACATCCACGATCCACATGTTAATCACTGAGTCTCTAGACACATTTATTGACCAACACGTTATAAAAGACATGCAAACAACGGCAACAGAGAAAAGAAAATGGGAAAATAAAGGCGCAAAACAAAATCCTCAAACTGGATTGTAAACATGACCAGAGGCGAAACCAATTTTACCAAACAGCTTATTTAAATATGCTGCCTTGATGAGCCATGGGCATTGCCATGTCTCAACAGGAGGGATGGTAAATATAATAAATAAAATATTCACAGCATATGGCTTCTCAAACTACTCTAAAAAGTTTTGTTTGATCTGTGTTATCTGTGCTAAACACAACAAACAAGCGAACCTGGGACCAAAAAGAGGGCAATTTCCAAAACCCCAATTCCCATTTCAATATATTTGCATGGACTTTATAGAACTAAAAATATTGGAAAAAATATTGTCTAGTAATAATTGACATATTCCTAATATTCCTACTGCTCTGAACACACACATACTGTGTGGAGTTACTCCCTGTTGGAACAGAGGGCAGAAACAACGCTGTTGAGAATATAAAGAAGTGTTTGTAACTGTTTCTCTGCATGTATTGACTCCTTGCTGCAAGTAAAAACCTTTTAACCAGACTCCAGTGACATTTTTGAGTAACAATGTATCTAACAGTGTGACAAACAAACAATTCTAGTGTAAGTGCTGAATTGTAGGTATAGTACAGTGGTAGAACTAATACTAATAAAACTGTGAAAATACTCCATTACAACAAGTCCCACACTTGTAGGTTTAATCAGGAAAATGTACATAAAGTATTAAAAGTACTGAAAATATCCACTGTGACTTTTATACAATTAATGTTACAGACAAGTTAGACAAACGGTGTATTTGTGTGTTTAAGGTAAAACCTGTTAGCAGCCATCTGTTCTAGTCTGTTTGGGTGAAGTTGTGCTGTGGTGTGTTGTCTGTCTCTTGATCACGGCCAGAATTATTTATTTCCCCAGCCTGACCTCAGTCCACCACAACATTCAGACCACCAGGTGGTTATAGTTCTGACTGATCAGTGAATATCTCAAACCTACACAGTAAAAATACTGACTACTGTTTCCTGAATAGCCTTCACACATCCACCTAGAGCGCCACACCTAAGGACCCCCATCTTAGGGTTTAGGGAGTTAGGGTCGTAATCGTTACATCTTGATTATTCCACCCTTTTCCCACCTCTCACCTTAACAAACCTATTCAGGCCAGGGTGGAGCAAAGGCTACTCTGGAGGATATAACTGGGTTCCTCTTTATTCAGCCACTTTATTCACACCGAAGAAGCTGCTTATATAAGTAGCAAAACGTTTCTAACCAAGAAAAAGAAGTCCAGTTGACATGATTCAATCTTCAGATTTAATCTTAAAGAAGAGGAAGTTAATTTTTGTCCAGTTTAATGTTGTAGAAGTGAGAATGAGAATGATGCTGAGAAGTGAGAATTAGCAACAGGCTTTTTAAAGTTTGAGTCGACACTGAAACACTTGAAAACTTGACCCCTGTTACTGAAAGATGATGTGTTTGTCATGGCAAACGTGACAATTTCTGGTCCTAGATACCTCATGTGTAACTAGTAAAGAAGCTTCAACACCCAATATGTCTTTTAGGGTTTTATTATCTTCCAAGAGAGAAGTACATCAACAGAGTTTCAATTCTCTATCCTATGTAGTTCTAAACTTACATACATTCACACAGAATTTTATAACCTTCTGTTGCTGGGCTTTGATAAGCACCTGTGAGCATGGAGCGACTCTGGGTCACTACAGTGTGGGATGGTCTGCTGTTAGACAATAACTGACCTTGTAGCAGTTCTGCAAACACTTCAAGACAAAACATACATGTGAGACAAAGTTTGAACAACATAATATCTTTTAAACATTCTTCAAAAGTACACTGAGTACAAGTTGCTATTATAACTAGGTAAAATGCTAAGGATTAAATGTAATCATCATTTAATAATACTTGATTTTCCTTCACAATTCCCTCCTTTTGATTTCATTTTAATCATAACACATACAACAATGGTCATCAGATGTATAAATTCACAGAAATTCAATATACATTGTCATAATGTTGTATTGGAAATTTAGGCACTGTTTTTGTGTGACATAGACATCACTTGGGTACAGAGCTAAGCACAGATTAGAATGTATTATATAGCATGTTTAAATCACCTTACACAAGTTTAAGCATACTAATCTTCGTCACTAGAGTCTATGTACAAGTCAACGTCAGGCTCTAAAAGAGATGTGTTACCATTAGCAGATCTCACATCAACAATTTGATGAGTCATAGCACTTTCCGTGGCTCTCATAATTAAACCTCTTATACACGGGATAAAACAACAGCCACAAAATGCAAAGATTGTCAGGCCAGCAAGTACAGAAGTAAACAGAGACAATATGACAGATTTCCATTTGCCAAATATCTTGTCAAACCAGTCAGTCCAACTAGAATTTACACCGGAGTTCCGTGCAAACTCTTCTCTGAGGGATCTAAGACCCTCAAGTGCCTTTGTGACACTTTCATCAGGTGCAGTATTATTTGGAATAAAAGTACAACATGAGTCCCCAAACATCACAGCAGCATGTCCAGGGCCATCCTGTTCTGCCAGGACATTAATGAAGTGGGCCCCAGCTGCCCTGCCAGGCCCTCTACAGCATCAGAGGTGTTGTTTATGAATCGATTGTAATA